>JABFFJ010000022.1:0-138827 GCA_013623715.1 Fusarium verrucosum
CCTATTAGGCAAGCCCGATTATCTGCCGGATTGAATCTGTGTCCGGACGTTTCGTATAGATCAGGGCCTAAAGATTGTTGAGTTGTCTGATTTCATTTGTACAGTCCAGATTCCAAAAAGAAATCTAAGCCAAGTCCAAGAGAGACAGGGACTAGATCCCAAGCCATATGAGCTTAACTAAGGGGCGATTGCTATTGTTGGAATTACGGCGTGCCGTCAACAAAAATTGTTGAACGGGGCCTGTCTTCAAAGCTCCCTCACCTTGGTCTCACCGTAAGAGCTAGGACCTCTAGTTCACCATGGATGGATGGCTGGGACATTGACACCGCCATGGGCCATCGGGTTTCCCTCCGTTCTCAAGATGTGTACCTACACGATTACGAATTGCTTCAGGGGCTGGTACCAAGATGAATTGCCGACGCTCAACAAAAATAGATCCAGTATCATCATATCTTGAAGCTGGAGCAAAAACATGGCCTGCCAATCAACCTGCAGCTGCATGTCTATCATGATACAGCTCGGTGTTATCTTGAAACTTTGATTTTGGTTGTCAACATCAGAAAGTGGCTGAATCAACAGTTGAGGTGGCCACTGCAGGCTGTCGAGATACGGTTGCCATGTTATCGACGTCGAACAGCCGTACGACGGCAATCTTTCATTCTTCTGCTATCAGACTTTCACAACGGTCAAGCCTACCGTGTGTAGCTTTCCGCAGTGGAGGTCATCTCACTATAGCTACCCTATCTGCATATGGTGATAGCTTCGGCAGCTGTTTGAACAGCCAAACTTCCGAACTCTTAGGCTGTTGTCATATCACGGGCCGACATAGGACGTTCATCGGTCATATGGCAGCTTTCCGCAGATCTCGGAATAACCACCGGGGTCCAGAGCCTCGGCTTCTCGCCGAAGGTCCACGGAATAGTGAAAGCTCAAGAACGTCATGATGATATCCGAACTGGAGAATGGACTGGAGATGCTCATGTGACTTGACAGGATATGGCGAACGAATATCTGAGAGTCGATCAATATGTGAGAATGATCAACCTTGATTGATCTGATTTGCATCTTGCATCCGGTGTCTCGGGTCCTACATCATGACTTGCATATGCAAATTATATACGTTCTTTAACTCCCAAGGATTCATCTATTCGAGTGAAAAGATGATATATATATCTTGCCTAGCTTGCTCAATACGAGATTGACTCCGGTTCCTGAAGTTCTGCAGGATCTGCGAGTATACACTTCTCCCACCAATCGAGTTTATCGCCAAGATCGTCAATGGCGTTATTATTCAGGGCCCACCATCGTGGAATACGTCCAACTTTGGATATCGACGACTCATGATATTTGCTTTTTTGTGTATAGCAGCGTAATCATATAGCTTCTCAGAGGAAGCAATGTCAAGGACTATGTTTGCTGATATCTTCATATTCGTCAGAAACTCTTTGCTTGGAAGTATAGGATTTGTAGCCCATTCTTGT
Source organism: Fusarium verrucosum (assembly GCA_013623715.1). Classification (NCBI taxonomy): domain Eukaryota; kingdom Fungi; phylum Ascomycota; class Sordariomycetes; order Hypocreales; family Nectriaceae; genus Fusarium; species Fusarium verrucosum. Next base: position 1,482 of record JABFFJ010000022.1, read on the forward strand.
ACCACCGAGAATTGAGTTTTAGTTCTGAACTTTGGTCATCCCCCGCTCCAGTTGATGCTTGGCGATCAGTTTTAACTGTCCAACGGCTGTTTTTCCCCTGATAGATCGTCATTACACAAAATGACAGCCTCAGAAACCCGAAAACGTGCCGTGGATTCGTCCAAAGGTAGAAAAAAGCATATGCTGTACCCGTCATACACCAACTCTCTAACATACAATCTCAGTCTGGACGACCCTCATCACCAATATCGATTACTTACCCGGCCTCCTCACACTCGAACACTCCCTCCGGACCGTTAAATCTCGCTACCCTCTTGTAGCTCTATATACTGACTCGTTCCCCCCTGAAGGCCATGCCGCCCTCCGTGCTCGCGGCATCCCCGTCCAGCACATTCCCTATCTGCTCCCAACAAAGGGCAAGGACTACTCCAATGATCCACGCTTCTATGACTGCTGGAGCAAGCTCACGCCCTTCTCCCTGACTGAATATGAGCGTGTTGTTCAGCTTGATTCGGACATGCTCGTTCTGCAAAACATGGACGAGCTGATGGATCTCGAGCTGGACCCTCCTTCGATCGCAGAGACGGGCGACAAGACTGTTAGTCAACGTGTTTTTGCAGCAGGCCATGCTTGTGTTTGCAATCCACTCAAGAAGCCTCACTACCCCAAAGATTGGGTTCCCGAGAACTGCGCCTTTACATCACAGCACTCAACACCAGATATCGCGCAGACCGAAGCTGCAGACCCGTCAGTTGGACCTCTCGGCTTTATGAATGGTGGTCTGCAGGTCGTCAACCCTTCAAAGGGCCTTTATGCGCAAATCATCGCTCACATGGAAGCTGACGCAGTCAACATGGACTTTGCAGACCAGTCGCTTCTTTCAGACCTATATCGCGAGCGTTGGGTTCCTCTGCCGTATATCTATAATGCGCTCAAGACGATGCGGCGGGAGGGAGTTCACGATGCTATCTGGAGAGATGAGAGTGTCAAGAACATTCACTACATTTTGAGTCCTAAACCCTGGGATGAGATTGACGATAAAGGCGAGTGGTCGGGGAAGGATGCTTGTCATGAGTGGTGGGCTGATGCAAATCGTGCGAGAAAAGAGTCGGAAAAGAAGAGGGGGATTCCTGATGATGGGTTCTAAGGGATTGTGATGCAGTGGGTGAGTGCGAGAATGAGGAGCGTGCATAAGAATGTCTCTTCATTTTCAATGAGCTGTTGAATGTAAGATTGCCCAAATAGTCAAGTAGGGTGTGCATAGCAGGAATAATACAATAGCCAAAGAAACACAATAATAGGCTTAATGTACCACGCCAACAACACAACAGTCTTTGCATTAGAGTTATTAAGGTGATAAAGCTGCTGTCTCGCCCTCATGATCTAATTGAATAGATTAAATCAATCCATGAGCATAAAAAACATGTTTCCCCCTGGGCTGCCAAGCCCAAATGGATCCAAATCACAAAGTTGATGGCAACAAACAGTGATGTAACACAGCAAATAACACAGCAGTTAATGTGATGTATCTAGTACGCTTCGTTGTTAGGTAGTTAGCTAAGGGTCTGTCACACGACTGCATACTGACCTTGAATATTGTAAACTCTCGGATATCCCTGGCCCTCGACTGATGTTGGAACCTCCCGCTCTACAACGTCTCTTCGCCAATGCTCCTTTTACCCTTGTGTATTCGCAGATATCATTATAGTCTACCATCCCAATCCGGCCTTGGCTCCTCTTCTTTTGCGAAAGCTTAAGCCAGCCAGTATTGCCTGATAATGGCCACTCGTCGTTCAGACGAGTAAAGGACAGGGCCTAAGTAACCGGTCCCATCTGGCTCGTGTATAGCCCGCCCGTCTTTGTGCTGGCATCAAAGCCGGACTTCTATTATCCCAACGTGTCTCGTTCACTGAGATATATCCCACCCGAAGAAGAAACGTGTAAGTAACCCCAAGAGACAAACAATGTTAGAAAGATGTTGAACGTTTAGAACTAGATTGCAAACGATTCAAGCAAAACTATCTGTTACACATAACAACTCTACCCCTTTACCCAGACACTTGCTCGCTTTTTGAAATTTCATACCCAACAAGATTAAGAAAACAACACCTTCATCAAAACCCAGCTCAGCTACACACAACAAGTATTTGTTTGAGGATAAACTACAACCACAAAACCAGCTCGGCTATACACATTGAGTGTATCAGTTTGAGGATAAACTATAAGCATGAATACTGCTGGAGGCATAGCTAAAAAGAAACATAGAATCAGAGTCACGTCCTTATTGTCTTTGGTATACTCCTATAATAAGTCACTTTGCGGCAGGTTGAGGCGCATGTCGGACGTATCGTGCGGATATTCTCCTTGTCCTTTACTACGTTGCCCCCCGATTGATTTCGGGTTTGGTATTTGGGTTTCCATCTTTTCCTGCTCCGCTCAAGACCTCAATCACTATCAAATTGATTCATTGATACCTGCAGCATTTCTACGCTTCTATTATTGCCCAGCCGACGATATCAACAGCGTCCGTTCGAGATGATCGGAGTTCTAGCCGGTGAATGGACTGAAGCCCTGCCCTCTACAAAGGTATCTTTAGAGGGACAAGAAATGCAAGTCTTGGCTCCACTAAACTCCTATTTGAGCCTCAAGGTTTCTGACCTTCATAGGAAACCGAGTCTTAAGAGAAAGAGAGGAGATGACGGGTTGACTACCTGAGAGAGAGCGAGGGGACAAGGTAAACCGGCATACTACACTGTATGTGTGAACCAGAAGACTGGTAGTTCGCAGTATACTTGGAAAGATTCGATGGGAGCACTTGGTGACTCCAGTAAGGTCAAATTCAAAGATGGCTATGACCAGAACAAAACCGAGTTCGATGCCAAGGAGGCCCATGATACGTACTGGGAAAGCAGTATCAAAACCTACAACCGCGCACTTATCGTCAAACTGGGCCGACTGAGGCTTCGAGAATTCGCCAAGACTGGGTCAATGGGAACTGCTGGCCTCCGCCCACTGATAGATGAAAAGTATTTACCGACTGGTCTTATGCATAGGACGCTGGCACGCGCCGTGGAAGCTGCCATGCTTGCGAAGATCCTACAGCACAAGAAATGGCGAGATGAGCGGAACTCAACTCAAACGCTTGAAGCAACTTTCCTGGGATTTCCAACGCAAACGAAATCAACGGGTATGGGTCAATGATTAGGTCTTTTGGCCTTGTGTTTTTTTTTGTTGCGCTTTTCTTGCGATATTCTACCTCTTTTAAAGGCGCTTTCTTTCTTCTTTTTCTTGTAATTTTGGGATGGTCTAGGAATGGGAAAGGAACACAAACCACACTGGGAATCACGTCGGGAACTGGGAATCACATCGGGAACTGGGAATCGCATTGCTAACTGGGCTGAAGGGAATGAAGAAACCTAGAATTTCTTTCTAAATAAAGTTTGCTATATATCTGCGACCTTAGGTTGCCTAAGAATAATTGTGAGATTTGGATCGCCCATTATCCAGAATACGGAGCAAAACTACACTCGTCAAAGTCCAGTTCTCACTTCAGTTATATGCATCTCGAGAAAGGCTCAATCATAGTCCGGAATCCCCCTTGCTGTGTTACTGCAAATGTTCAACCTCGACTTCAGTCATCGGCTTAGAAGGAAATGCACGCAGTCTTCACTCTATTTTTTGAAGGCCTGGTGGGAGCTGACCTTACGGTGGGATCCTTTTTTCTTGATTTTCTTTTTTTTTAAAAAAAGTATTCAATCGCAGATTGATTAAGGCAACACTGCAAAAGAAACTCTATATCAAAATACACTTTAGGCACCATAAACACTGCCCTGACAACCAAAGAGTCCCTCAGGTTTCTGTTTCGACATCTTCTGGACTGAAATCATTTCTGTTCCAGAAGGATGAAGTCACTGAGCGCCAGGTCGGCTTCCTCTTGATACACCCAAGCACACTGATTGCAATTGAGGAGGCATTCCTGTTTCGGTCCCCTTACAATTCAATCCCCTTCGCATACCCAACCTTTTGTTCCGTGGCAAAGCCAAACCTCGGGACAAGTTAAGATCCTGGTTCAGAATGCGGAGAAAGCATGGTTGTTGAAGGGATCGGCCACCAACAATCATGTCCACGTTCCGTTTCTGGCTCTTGTTTCCGTGGTCAAAACACCAGAACCCTTGTTCACGGAATTCCTTCCGCATGACTTACCCAAAATGGCTGATCATAGCTCGAGTTGGAGGTCTGACCCCACTGGATGTCACCAAAGAGATGTAGTTGATGGCCTGTGATTGAATGTTCTGGCAAGTCTTAGCAGTACCTACCAACTGTGATAAAGTAGCCGCGGACGGGAATCCGCCATGTTCTGCTCTCTCTTCTCTTATCTCAGATGCAGCCATGGAGGCTTCAGGTGCAGACAAGGGCTTCTTTCAGAAGCCTCCTGTTCTCAATAACCAGGTATATGATGATGTGGCATTTCAGAGATGCTTCAAGCGTAAGTTGACACTGGAACACGATCCATAAGAGGTGCTGCGCTTACATACATGGTCAGTCTTTCTCCCACAGGTTATCATCCGCCAAGTCCAAGCAGAACTGGCTGCTCTTGGAGAAGATGTCCTCTCTGACCAGATCTTTGCCTGGATCACAGATGCGGAGCACAACAAACCGTACCTCAAAGGATCGGGTCGAGATGTGTTTGGTCGGTGGAATGGTGAATTAGTTACTGGCGAAGGATGGCGAGGTCTTCAGAACTTTGGTCTATCTCGGGGGTAAGGTGCCCGAAACCAACTACTGATCCAGTCGCTGACCGACTCCAGCATAGTTGCTGCCGGATATGATACAGCTTATGGTCCCTTTTCACGAGTATATCAGTTTCTGCGTGTACAGCTCTGGACACCATCGAGCGCCAACGTCAGTTGTCCTTCAGCCATGCAAGACGGCGCTGCTCGACTCCTACAGACACACCTTGTCAATCCGGAACTTTCAGCCAAACTTTCAGATGAGCAAACTAGAGTATTCGAGAACGCCTTCAATCATCTAACTTCAAGGGATCCGAAGCATGCATGGACCAGTGGACAATGGATGACAGAGCGCACTGGAGGCAGTGATGTGTCGTTGACCGAAACGACAGCAGTACAGAAGCCTATCTCCGAGACTCAAATCGCCTCAAAGACTGAGAACATACCACTAGGCCCATGGAGTATCAGCGGCTTCAAGTGGTTCTCATCCGCAACTGACTCCAGAATGACCATCCTCCTTGCTCGAACTTCCAAAGGTGGCCTTTCCACCTTCATGGCCCCCATGTACAAACACGATGCAAGAGCTACCACATCCACTGGTCTTCCGAACAACAACGGCGAGAAGCTCAATGGTGTTCGCATTCAGCGGTTGAAGAACAAGTCTGGCACGCAGTCTCTTCCCACAGCTGAACTTGTTCTCGAGGATATGCGTGCATGGCTCATCGGACAAGAAGGTCGCGGCATCCAAGAAATTGCAACAGTATTGACCTTGACTCGAGTTCACTCGTCGGTCGCTGCGATGGGTTATCTTGGGAGAGGACTTGCGATCGCCAAAGCTTATGCACGAGTCCGAGAAGTGGGCGCCGGAGGAGGTACTCGTATGAAACTAGTGGATAGCTCATTGCATATGAGGACCTTATCCAAGATCTCTTCCGATTATCGAGGGCTAATGCTTCTTACCACATTTACTTCCTATGTTCTCGGTGTTTCAGAGCACAACGTACCGTCAGACACGAATGTTTCGCCTTCACTTGAGGCGCTGACACCCACTGCGCAACATGCTGCACCGCTGATCCGGGTTCTTACTCAGCTCACGAAAGCTTACGTCTGCAAAGCTTCTGTACAGTTACTTTTCTCATGCATGGAGGCACTTGGTGGTGTCGGGTACCTCTTTAACGAAGAGCAAGAATACCTTAACATCGCCCGCCTACATCGGGATTGTGCAGTGCTGCCCATCTGGGAGGGTACAACAGATGTTCTGAGTACCGACTTTCTGCGGGCACTGAAGCACCCCAAGGGCGGTCAAGCTACTCTCAATGCCCTTGAAGACTCTCTCAAGAGGGGTGTTGTGTTCCAAGGCAAGGCATCTCGACCTGAAGGTTGGAACCCATTGGAAGTTTGGAGGACCTTAAGACAGCGTATCGAGCGTGAGACCTTGGCAGACTTGATGGGCGATGCCAGGGAAGTTCTATGGGATGTGGCAGATTTACTGGTTTCGGTCCTGCTTTATGTCGACGCTGGTAGTGATGGCGATCAAGTGTCGCTTGACATTTTTCACCGCTTCTTGGAAGCGAAGAGGGTCGTTACGAGGCGTAAGGTATCAGCTAAGGAGCAGCTTGCGAAGGATTTGGAGGTTGTATATGGCGCGAGCGAGGTCTCTCCTAGGCTTTGACACCATCAAGGCTAATCAATCAACTGCTGTTATAAACGTCACAATCCTTTCGGGCTTTAGTATCAAGATCGTTCAAGTTACATAAATTGAATACGTCACCGAGAAACCAAAAGTAATAAAAGTATTTAAGCTTGAGAATTATGTATTGCTAGTTAGTTGAAGCTCTTGCATGTGCCCTTGAAGTTCGTTGCCTTGAGAGTAGCCTGTTTACACGATGCAGCATCAGTATGCTGATCGCCATATAGCACAGTTCCCTTTGAACTTGTTGAAGTCTTGGTGCACGAGTTGAATGTGCTTCCACCATCGTGCTGAAGGAGCGTGTTGCTGCCACTCTTCTTCAACGTCCAGGACTGGAAACCAGGTGTGGGATCAACGCATTTGAGCGCGCCGCTGGGGTTGAGGAAACAGGCGTTGAAAGCGCTATCCCGAAGGATGTTTTGTGAGTTGGACAGATCGATGCAGTAGAATCCATTTGCCTCTCCGGCGTTGAGAAGGAGGTTTCCATCGCTGTTTTGTTGAACTGTGGCACTACTGGCGACGTCTTGTAGTGTAAAGCAACAGTGGTCATCGGGTACAGTCTCCCGAGGGATGACTGCAGCTGTGGCCAAGGTGCAAAGTAGAGTGATCAGAGTGAATGACTTCATTTTGAGAAGGGTATCAGATGTATCGTGAATGTCGTATAATTAAAAAAGTGGATGGTTTATCAGATTGAGTCCGGCTCAAGTGTTAACGATAGTCTTGGAGAACCAAAGCCTCAAAGTCATCGAGGATGTCTATCGCCTTTTATAATCCTGACCATAATCCCTCATCAGGTTGGCACTGATTAAGATCAGCAGAAACAACACTTTAAAGGGCATCCAACAGGAGAGTGAACATGCACGTTGGTCAAAGGATTTAGTCAGAAAGGAAGCCACTTGACTCACGATGGTCAGCAGAAGTGAGATCCATTGTGAATGTCTGCCTCGAATTCCACCAAAGCTGTGATATCTCCTGCAGGTGATTCCAAGTAACGGAGGTGACGATTACCATTGGGAGTCTTGGGGTTTCGCGCTATAGGACGAACAAAACTAGGGCCATTCTGGGTAGCGAATGACTTTTCAGGAACAGCCGCGAACTAGTTAATAGAGTGACATTCGACGTGATTGCTGGTACTCTGCCGTTCATGCTCTCCAGCTGCAAGGCACAATGTGGGTGACAGACCAGGGTATCTTCTTCACCGTAGGACAGAAAGCGGGGATAGCTTCATTCCATGCTTTCAGCCACAAAACTGCCGGGGGTGAATCTTGGGGACAAGATTGGTTTACAAGGAGTCGAGTGTGATGATGCACGATCCTGGAGGTGATAAGGTGCGTCTACTGTAAGATCAGACCAGCCAATCAAAGGTTAATCACTGGTTGCTGGTGCGAGGCCTGTGCGGTCACGTGAAACAGAGACTCGGTCATTGCCGAGTCCACCACCGTTTCTTACGCTCAAGCCCAAAGCGCAACCGTTTTCGCCTCTACGTCACATAATAAACTCGACACTTAACGCTTCTCATTACCTGCAACGGTGCAGTCTTCTGCATTGATAGGCCGTCCTCTTGGTCGAATTATACCTCACCACATCTGACGTTCTTTTCTTGAATCATTCGCTGCAGAAAGCAGCCTCACCTGACTCTGGTGATCCTCTGCTTAGCACGTTTCTAGACCTGCCTAATCCACCCACCGTTTCACCGCTTTCAAACATTCCAACACAAACCTTCCAACACTTCACATCGTCATTTTCTCTTCAAATCACTACAGAAACATGGCAAGCGAACCTACCATGTCAAATGAGGAGTGGGATGAGGTCGCCCAAGACCTCCCTTCACTGTCTGATCCCTTCATGCAGCAATATCTCACAGGCCGAGCAAATCTCATGACTCAAGAACAAAAGTCTCGTTCAGATGCTTCTTTCAGAGCCTCCCTTTCACCTATTGCAAAGCGCGCAAGCGACATTGTTGACCGCATCCGCGACCAAGAAAATGACACCATCTGGACCCCTCAGGTCGAGGAGGAGCTCGCTCAGGCCGGAAACGAGTGCATCTTCCCAGGAATGATGTTTATGCTCGCCAAGGATCGTATGGAGAAGACGAACCTCTGGAAGATTGTTCGCCGCATGCCAAAAGGTGCTTTGCTGCACGCCCATATGGATGCCATGGTCAACTTTGACTTTCTCCTCGGCGAACTCCTGAAAATGCCGGGAATGCATATATGCAGTGATCAGCCCCTCAACACTGAACAATCCCGAGAGGACGCAGTTCCTAGCTTCCGATACAGAGTCAAGTCGGATACTGATGGCTCTATTTGGGAAGAGAGCTACAAGCCTGGTACTTTTGTCTCTCTGTCAAAGGCAGCTGATGAGTTTCCCCATGGCGGAAGAGCTGGATTTCTCAAGTGGCTCAAGGGCCGGTGCACTCTCTCCGCCACAGACAGTCACGAACAACACCACGGTATTGATGCCATTTGGGTCAAGTTTGCAAAGTGTTTCCTTGTGTGCGCCACCATCATTCACTACGAACCCATGTTCCGAGCCTTTCTTCGAGAACTCATGAGGAACCTCAAAGACGACGGGGTCAACTGGGCCGAGCTCCGGTGAGTAACATATCACATAATCGAAGTCTTCTAACAAGCATAGATTCACCTGGCCCCTCAACTACTGCCGTGATCAACAAGAAGAACCCGAGTCAGACTACGTGCACATGTTCGAGGTCATGCGCGAGGAGATCGACAACTTCAAGAACTCCCCTGAAGGAAAGGGTTTCTGGGGACTCACCACCATCTGGACCTCTCTACGAGGCTGGCCTACTCGCCAGATCATTGAGAATATGGACTGTTGCATTGCTACCAAGATGGAACACCCTGATCTCATCGCTGGCTACGACCTTGTTGGTCCTGAGGATTTGGGTCGACCCCTGTCTGATCTCCTCCCTGAGCTATTCTGGTTCCGCAGGCAATGCTCCATAGATGGCGTCAATATCCCCTTCTTCCTCCACGCTGGTGAGACCCTCGGCGATGGTACCGACACCGATGCCAATATGTTCGATGCGATTTTGTTAGGGACTCGACGTATCGGCCACGGATTCAGTCTTTTCAAGCACCCCCTTCTCATCGAAATGGTCAAGGACAAGCGCATTCTTATCGAGTCATGTCCCATCTCCAACGAAGTCCTTCGTCTTTGCGGCTCCGTAACGGCCCACCCCTTGCCAGCCCTCTTGGCACGTGGTGTTGCTTGCAGTCTGTGTAACGATGATCCCGCTATGCTCGGGCAAGACACAGCCGGCATGTCACACGACTTTTGGCAGGCCCTTCAAGGGTGGAAGAACCTTGGATTAGCAGGTCTTGGGAGTCTTGCTGAGAACAGCGTCAGATGGGCTGCTTTTGAGGATCAGAGCCAGGCTGATTGGATCAACGACATCAAGCAAGCTAGCCTTGGTAGTGGTGTCAAGGCTAAGAGAATGCAGGAATGGCAGATCGAGTGGGAGAAGTTTTGTCTCTGGATTGTTGAAGAGTTTGGTGATGAATTTGGGGACCAGGACGGAGAAAAGGAATAGGCCAGTCGCCTAGAGGCCTGTTTATAATAATATGATAAACCTAGACGGCAGATAGGGAAATTGGTGCATAATGGCGTTGCATATTGAGATTTGGGCATGTTCAACACTGACGATCTGGAGAGTTCAAACATCGTCACCATGGATTGGGGCATATCGGAGGAATACCCCATAAAGAACTTGTACCAAGAATGTCTCAAAGACTAGAGACTATATCCTAAAAAGAAACGATAAGAAGACTTGCTTGCATTTATTCTCACAGAAGTGATCAATGATGTAGGAGACAAAGTTCAACTCATGGTGAAACATGGCTCAACAAATGACAAACAAATTCAATTCTTTACCAAGACCGCGATACCAGTCGCTAATTGTAACCTCATCGCTACCAGACCAACACTCGTAAGCTCAGCACAGCTGTAAACTAAAGAGAGTGAATGTTCCTCGACACAACAATCATAGTCATATATCGGGATACTAACACATATAGCTTCGAAGAAATCAGAGTATCCCTCTATACAGATTTTTAACCCCTGAACTGATCAGTCAACCACTGACGAAAGTTTCTCGGCTGAACGTTGACGAGGTTGTTCAGAGAAGCTTGACCAAAATCGTAACGTCCTTCAACAGTAGCTTGAAGCTGCTGGTAGAAAGAAACTCTGCCATAGTCCCCCTGTTGGTAAAAGCCACTGACAAGGCGAGCAGGGTCTGCAGCTTGCCATTGAGAAAGTGAAAGTGCGGCTGAATGCATTAGCTTAACTCAACCATACTCCATGATGAACTTACCATTCAGGGCTCTCGAGCATTGCCCAACAATATCGCGAACAGACAGACGGTCTCCTCGCATGGTAAACTCACGAGGCCAATTTGCAGGCCCCATATCAATTGCCGCAACAACGAATTGCGCAACATCGTCAACGGATGTCAGGCAGACGCGGACAGTATGTCCACGAGAGTTCTTCTCCACATACTCGGCCGTATAAGAGCTCATGTCAAGAATGTAAGAGCCCACAGCAGCCAAGTTCGAACCATGACCGATGCCCAAGCTTCCAAGCCCTTGAGGGAGGAATCTCTCCATAAAGATGCCACAAGAGAAAACAGTCCACTTCATCTGAGATGATCTTGCATATCGTCTGAGATGCTGTCTCGCTTGGGACGAATATGAATATGGGTCGAGCTGATCGGTTTCGGGTCGTTTGTCGAGGCATCCTTCGAACTCGGAGGGAACAAAGAATTGAACGCCGCTTTGGGCAGCCGCAGTGATCAGATTAAGCTGTTCACTTCCTGAAAAGGTACAGATAACAAGGTTGATTCCATGAAGTGCGTATGAGAGGCTACTTTCGTCATTATAGTCAACAACCATGACTTGAATGCCAAATGCTTCATACTCAGAATGCGGCTATTCTGTTAGAGATGTTATGCCTCTGGATATAAGACTTACAGAACGTGAGAGAACAACAACTTGATAAGCGTTTGCGGCTTCGGAGAGTTGAGTTGCCAGGAGGTATCCTAGGCCAGTGCCTCCGGCAATAGCTATTCGCATCATGATGGAAAGAGTTGAAGTAATGTTAATGTCTTTTTGAATAAAGCACTTTGTTCAAGGTAGTCAAGAAAGGATTGAAGAGAGGAGGACTGGGGTCGAGTTTGCGAAACTTAGCGTCCTCTAAATAGCTTCTCTCCTAAACTCCTAGAACGCAAATCTTGGGGGCACAACAGAGCCTCAAGCCCAGACAAGCACATGGCTGAGTATGATCAAATCTTTGAATAGTACATCCAGTAATCAAGGCTCATCAGAGAGGCCTCAGTCATAGGCAGAAGCAGGGCAAAGACATCTGCAGTCTGAGTCCAAGCCAAGAGATACAACTGGCTCGTGATAAGTTGCCGTGAACTTAGTAATGGACGAATGCCTGCGCAAAGCCTCACACAGTATAACGTCGTGTCGTTATCACAAACCTCCTTTTAGTCACTTGTGGAGTGTGTGCTTGAGTTCCTGCTTCAAGTAATAGGTCCGGAATGGTTTCAGAGTGCCATGTGAAGTCAAGGGTCTGAATAAGGGTGCCTAGCAAGGTCAGCAAACAAGGGGTCTCCAAACAAGTTGGTAGAACATAAACTCCTGTTCAAGCTTGGATTGGTCATTTATAGTTGGAATGAGTGACAAGATGGCGGAACTTGCCTTGCCGAAAGCTATAGGGCAAAGGCAGTGCACATTGAAACACAAGACTGAACCGTGATCACATGTACCCAGTGAGTTACCTTGAGTTAGCCTTGGGGGAATGCAATCCGTATGGTTGCTGTAGTATGGCTGTGTTGAGGTTCACGGTGGATATGGGTGTCTATGTCTCGAGATGTCAACCCCAAATTATGATATTCTCAGACGTCAAACTGACAAGTCGTCAAGAGCCAACCACATGGCGGAGTCTTCATCTTTCATTTCACCCTTGTTCTTGGGTCACGCCACATGAGATGCATAGCTCTGCGTCTGTTGTAGTCATGGTTTAAGTTAATCAACCAATCCTTAGCCTGTACTAACAGAAACTAGGGTGTTTAAGTATGAGACAATTATCATGGTTCGACAGAATCTGCACGAACACACAGAATGCCTCGTGAAGTTGAAGAAGAGGCAAGCCAATGTTTGCAAGTATGTATACAGATGTAGTTGAACGCCCGACCCATCGCATTGCATCGGACAAGCCGTCATTGGCTTGATGATAGGCTACACTAATGCTAGCAAGGCGGAAGACACCCTGCAGCCTGTTATGTGGTGAGATTGGAACAAGGCTCTGATCCATGGGGGCAAGAGTTGCAGAGTGTAGATCATCAACTTCAAGGGTCCAGATGGAGACTGGGGGCCAAGACCCTGGCCGATAAGTGGTTGAGCTAATGCAGTAGCCCCCATCATCCATGTCTGTTCTCTGTAGGGCTGACTGGGGTCCATCTGAGTGGCGAGCAATTTGGAGTATTCATTGGATGTTGTAGATATTGTTTCGATGGGAGACAAGTCTTATTCTAGTGTCTTTCGGTCGCCGTGGCGCCATTGACTTGCATAGCCATTTTCGAGATGCAGTGCAGTGCAGGGGCAGTCCAGTTTCTGACACCCAGGGGGATTGATCGGAAACGGCCGGTATCGAACCAAACTGTCGGGGTTAATCTTGGAGTTAAGTTGGTTGTTATGACAGAGGGAGAGAGTGTGCGTGGTATTAGATAGAGATTGGAGTTGCAGCGTTAATTCAGAAATTTCACCAACTTCCTATAGAGGGATCAATCCTCCTTCCCCAGAAATTTTTGGCGCTGCTGGTATATGAGGTATGTTCGTTCTTCTCCGCTCCTTCCTTATATGGTAATGCGTGCAATTGGAAACTTAAGGAAGGTACAGTTGGAGATCGATGCATGGGATCGAAACCTTGTTATCTCATAATTCAACGTCTGTCGAAAACATGGAAGAGTCAATTGGAGATCTCTATTCAGTATGACCATTTTACAGAGTATGTGGTCTCAGTTTAGTAGGAGCATCTTACGGAACTCAAACCTTTCTTAACAGCCAAGATTGAATGTCATAATATCAGAGCACATAGAAAATATAACCCAACCATAGTCTCAGTTATCTTATGAGACTTCACGTTGAAAAACAAACTGTGAATGTCTTAACCTTCAAGTTAAGGTTCCAGGTTAAGACACCATGATTCCTTTCCCTCACAATATAAAACGAGACATAATTCAGGCTGCCACTCTCGCAGATTAATTGCATTACGAACTCGTCCATTCAGTATCGATCTTGGATTTCAACCATAACACCTGACTACCATTGACTCATATCCACAGACTATTTCACATGCAATCAATCAATATCACATCTCTCCTTGTCTAAGCCTGAAGCGCCGTCTCATCCCTCGTGTTGCCGCTGCCCTTCCTCCAACCCTCAGTATGGTCAACCTTCTTCTTAGCCACGCTCTCAGACCCCTCAGCTCCCCACGCACCTCCTCCAGGTGTGCAAATGATGATACGATCCCCAGCCTTCATCGAAGCCGTGTTCTTGGCTCCCATGTTGATATGTCGCTCTTCGTATTCCACTTCCTTTGCATCCTCCTGTGTGTGGAACTGCTTTAGAGATGTTTCCCAATTAGCCTTTTCAACCTTGCGCACCCAGAGGTTCAGGCCGCACTCTCCATCTCCACCACCGTTCAGTCCGTACGGGCGGTAGACACGGCGCTCGCTGAGGATAGAGACTTGGAGAGGGGTGCGGAATTCAATGTCTCGAATGACACCGTCACCTCCACGATGTTGGCCCCGTCCTCCTGAGCCGGCACGAATAGAAAATTCACGGAGGAGTACAGGGTATCGACGTTCAAAGATTTCCGAGTCTGTGATGCGAGTGTTGGTCATATGGCAATGAACACCGCTGGTACCCTCCCAATCGGAGCCCGCACCACTTCCACCAGCGATTGTCTCGTAAAATCCAAAGCCCTTGACAGTCTCTCCATCTTGGTTTCCACCAAATCCAAATGTCAGATTATTGCAGCATCCTTGACTGGCAGCGCAAGCCTGGAAGGCCTTGAAGATGACGTCTGTGATACGCTGGCTGGTAAGGACATTGCCTCCAACGACTGCTGCTCCAGGCGATGGCGACAGAATAGATTTGGGAGGAATCTTGACGTGGATCGGCTTCAAGCATCCCTGATTGAGGGGAATATCTTCTGAGATAAGACATCTCAGACAATAGATGATAGCACTGAAAGTAATGGCTTGGGGAGCATTGATATTACCGTAAACCTCAGGACCAGTGCCTGAAAAATCAAAATGGGCCTCCCCCTTTTCTGCATCGATTTGAATCTTCAATCGAATAGGGGAGCCGTCATCCATGAAGTCAACTGCCGAGAGATCCTTGCCTTCGAATCGCTTATGGACGTCCTTGAGTAGTCGACGCACACATTGCTCTGCATTGTTTTGAATATTTTCCATGTAGAACTGTACAGTTTCTTCACCGTACTCTGCAATCAGAGCCTCAATGAGAGAGATTCCTTTTTGGTTAGCTGAGACTTGTGCTCTCAAGTCATTGATGTTGTCAGCCAAACAACGTGTTCCACTGCAACCCGGATACTTGGCAGGCTCGTCGTAGAACAGCTCAACAACTCGTTTCTCGTTGAATTTTCCACCACTCACAAGCTTCTCACTTCTGATGGAAGCACCCTCTTGGTATAGCTCTCGGGAGTGAGGAGGCATACTACCGGCGCTGATGCCACCAATATCGGCGTGATGGGCCCGTGATGCAGCATAGAAGAGAATGTTCTCTCCCTTCTCATCAAAAGCCGGCATCAATAAGGTGACATCCGGAAGATGGGTTCCTCCATATGAAGGATGGTTGGATATGATAACATCACCCTTCTCCAGCTTTCCCTTCCAAATCTCAGCCTGACGCCGCACACATGTAGACATTGAACCAAGGTGAACAGGAAGATGAGGAGCGTTGGCCACAAGACCACCTGTGGCATCAAAAATAGCACACGAAAAGTCAAGTCTCTCCTTGACATTTGTGCTGACGCTGGTCTTTTGTAAGGCGCGGCCCATCTGCTCGGCGATGGCCATGAAACGATGACCGAAAATACTGAGCATGATGGGGTCAACTTCGCGATCCTCAGATGTCTTGGCGGACCTAAACTTGTTAACTCAAAGAAGATTGCGAGATTCATAGGAACTTACTCAGACTTTGTGCCCTCCTTCTCCAGATTTATAACTACGTGCGTCTTGAGAATGATGGCTGTTGATTTTGGTGTCACGACGATAGTCTGTGTGCCATCCGCAAGCATGGCTGGTCCAGGGATAGAGTCGCCAGTCTCAAGATCCTCGAGCTTATAGATTGGCGTTTCCTTCCTGCCACCCTCAAAATAGACTTGTTGGCTGTTAAGCTTCTTAATGTCAGAAACCTTCTGTTGCTTGAGGTCTTTGAGCTGCCTGTCGACTGTATCATCCTTGTGTCGGAAACTCTTTCCAATGCCACGAACACGGACGTCATCAATAATAATATCTCGTTCATCCAGTGTGAAACCAAACTCATATCGATGCTGCTTTTCAAAAGCCAGACCAAAGTCCCATTCTTTACCATCAAAATGCTCCTTGGCTTCTTCTGGGGTCGGTCTGACAATCATGAGAGCTGATTCAGTACCACGATACCTCATGTTGAGATATTCTTCGAAGGCGATCTCGTCCTCTTGGAAGCCTTGATCTTTGAGGGAGTTTCGTGACTGGTCCTTGAGCTTCTCCATCTTCTTCTTGAGTTCATTGACCGTTTTATCATCGTCTTTCCATACTGAAGAATCAGGCTCTTGTCGCTCGTCAACAACGTCTGCTAGTGCCATTCCGTATGCCGAGAGCACTGAAGAATATCGATGGACCAAGATTTGCTGAACGCCCAAAGACTCTGCAATGGCAACAGCATGCTGTCCACCGGCACCCCCAAAGGTTGCAAGTCGATGCTTCGAAGAATCGTGGCCCTTGGCTTCCGTAATTGATCGAATAGGTCGAGTCATTGTCTCATTGGCGACAGTCAAGAACCCATATGCCACTTCATCCACTGTTAGGTTCTTGTTATTCTCTCGATTGACTTGGTCTGCCAACTCTTGAAGAACCTTTCTGCTGGCCTCGACATCCAACCCTTCGTCTTCATTTTCTCCAAAGATCTTGGGGAAGAATTCGGGAAGTAAACGGCCAAGCACCAAATTGGCGTCAGTAACTGTGGCTGGACCTCCCTTGCGATAACACGCAGGACCTGGGTGAGCACCTGCGGACTCAGGTCCAACAACGAACAATCCATTTCTGAAAAAGAGACGAGAGCCACCTCCTGCTGCTACCGTGTTGATATCCAATTGAGGGGACTGAATTGTCACGCCGGCAGTTGTGGTTTCGAAAACATGCTCATACCGACCTTGGCCATATCGTGAAACATCGGTACTCGTGCCTCCCTACACAAGTTAGTCTGAGATTTCGATATTACCACCAAACTTACCATATCAAATCCGATGACAGGTGTCTTCGTTTCTTCGTCATATGAGGTGATAGCATATCCGACAACACCCCCTGCAGGACCAGACAGGATCGCTTTTAGGCCAGTGAACTTTTCCACATCGACGAGACCTCCGTCACTCTGCATAAACTCGCACCTCGCTCCCTTGGCACCGCGTTCCTCCTTCACACTGCGAGTTCCAAGCCCGCCCTCGAATCCAGCTTGGAAACCATCGATGTATTTACGAATAGCCGGTGTGAGATAAGCATCGGCGCATACGGATGTAGCTCGGGAGACCAGCTTTATCATCGGCATAAGCTCGTGGCTCAGCGAGATGTGCTGAAAGCCCATGTCCTTGGCTATTCGACCAATCAAGGCCTCGTGGTCGGGATACGTGTAGCCGTGCATCAGACAGACTGCGATGCTGCGGATGCCTTGATCGTAAACATCCTTAAGCTTTGATCGAATGTCTTCTTCTTCAGCCCTTTTGAGGATTCTCACTGTTTCGCCCGAAAGGCCCCGAACCAAAGTCTTGCCTTCTGCTTCTTTGGTTCCGACTTGAGCCTCTGCTTCGGTTTGTGTTCTCTCAGGATCCTCGGCGTAATCCTCAAGTGTGACCCGCTCGTCAATCTCGATAACCTTGTCATACAATACATCAGGCTTTCGAATTGCGAGATCGAAGATTTTTGGCCTCGACTGATTTCCAATCACTAAACAGTCCTTGAAGCCTTTGCTAACGACCATAACAATTTTCTCGCCCTTTCGTTCAAGTAAGGCATTCGTGGCGACCGTTGTTCCCATTCGGATCGAGTCAATCTGAGAAGTGTCCAAAGCTTCACCTCGAGGAATATCTCTACCGAGGAAGTGGCTCATGATCCGTCGAATGCCTTCAAGCGGGGCATCTTTGTAGTTGGCCGGATCCTCGGAAAGGAGCTTGATGATGATTTCTTTTCCATTGTACTCTCCTACGCAATCGGTAAAGGTACCACCTCTGTCGATGGCGATTCTAATACCGCGCTGTGAAGTTGTTGCCATATCGGACATCTTTCGGGGTGTTGATGAGGGGAAGAGGGGTTATGATAAGGTGACAAAAGCATCAACCGAAAGACTGCTCCAGATGGTCAATAGTATGCTTTATGGAATGATTGAGAGTAAAAACCATGCAGTTGAGAGACTTTTATGAACAATCACGCATCACGCATGTGCAAGTTGTAGTTGCTACAGGGTGAGTGAGAGTGGCAGGCGGCTATATGTCGTCACACCCCCACGTTTCGCGATTGGTAATTGATAACTTCCTCAACCTGAATAGGCAATTCTAAGTAAGTGAGTGATTCACTGGGATGGGGGTCTGATGTTTATCATATATCACGGTTTGATAACAAAATTAATTCTATGATCATGAGTTACTGACATGGGAATAAAACACCAAATAAGTGGCTTGGATAACCACATGGCATTAGCCAATGCACAAGCTTGTCTGCTTGGTTCCGTAGCAACCAATATTGAATTCATCATGACATTGATAAGCCAAGTCATAGCAAACGAGACAAAGCTCCAAGCATACCAATGTATCTTAACAAACACAGTAGAGCAACAATCACCCCACCATACTCAGGGCAAGCCATAGCAAAAAGAACTGACCGAAGAACAATCATTAATTAAGAATTTGCCGTCAGCAAGACTCGAACTTGCGTTTTCAGTGCTTTCAAGTAACCACAAACTGATGTACTGACCCCTATACGATGACGGCTCTTTGTTGTTTGTTGAGTAACAAGATGCAGAGAAGGGTTATAAAGACCTCCCTCGGACTGATATCATGAAGCAAAAATAAAGAAAAAGAAAAAAAGATTTGCCGTCAGCAAGACTCGAACTTGCGTTTTCAGTGCTTCGAAGAGCCACAAACTGATGTACTGACCCCTATACGATGACGGCGTTTTCTTTCAAGTAGATATAATCCCTGTCGGTTATTTTGGCTTATACGCTTGGCAGAGGCAGAGGCGATTAGCTCCGAACCATTATTTTAATAATGATGTACCAAAACGCATGAACAAATTTATCGTTATAAATGAGCAACACAAAGAAATTAATAGACAACACCAAAAACGGACATCCAGAGCTAAAAGCGTCGAAAGATGCACTAGAACCCCATTTATCGGGAGTGGCGGGACTGACTCAATCTAGCGGCGGCCTTACCAAGAATTCCAAGACATCGGGAAGCTCCAGAAAGCGCACAGTATCGCAAAAAAGAGGCGAAAAAAAGTTTTAGTCCAGCTGAGGTTTATTCAATGTCTCTGCCGTTGCATACATATGCAGGTGCCATTCCAGCCGGACCCGAGCCTCCGGCGTCTCCGGAGATGCACGGGGCAGATTACCGGAGACATGGGACGCGGAGCAGGCCGGACGGGCTCGAACATGCAACGGAATGGGGAGAATATCGTTCGCTTGATGATCGTTTTATCTGCCGGCAGATCGAAATATCAGTTGAAGAATCAAACTTATTTAATATAGGATGTTAGTCGACCGTTGAACGTAACATGCGAATTTCTTGGAAACAGGCCACCAGTCACACCAACTTATGACATGACAGGCTCGTTTTTTATTGTCGTATTCATCTATATCATGTAACTCTGCATAATAGCGTATAGCTTCAAATTTGAGCTCACTGTGAATGTTGACGTATCGATCAATCCGTTTTGGCGTCATCTCAAGAACTCAAGAGACCGGATAGTATGCTCCACAGACGAGATCAGCATGAAGTGAGTGAAATCTTATTCATTGATTAGTGAGGCTTACTACATACAACCGCTCATCTCATACCCCAATATCGCGAGATTTGAACCGCCAGGATAGCAGGATGGGCGTCAATGCTGATGCTTATTGTTGGTCCGCCAAGTGATTTATTCACTGACAACAAAACTCCCACCGCCTATTCCTCTAAGCGCTTGAACCGACTTTGTTGATACTGATGTCTGAGAGCCCAGCCGATTCATGGTCCAAGATGCACCCAGGCTAGACCTGACTCGTCCGACCCCCGGCTCCGAATTGTGCCAATGATGCCGTGGCTAGGTTAGCAGCAGGCAGCGCGAACCGACATGCTTGTTGGGGGCCGATCCCCATGCATCAAGGCCATGCTTTTTAAATCCCTTCCCTTAACCGATTGGAGATGAAGAGAGTTTCAAGATGCAGGGCAGCGGGCATTTGCAAGGGACAACCCTTATCCCAGTGCTTGGTCCCACGGCATGGAACCCCAGGAATTTATCGGAGACACAACAGTGAAGCACCTAGGCGGTAACTGTAGCACGTTACGTAGGCAGTGGTAGGCCTAGACCTCGTGGATACGAAGCTCAGATTCAAAAAGCAAGGTGACCAACCACTCAGTATCTAGGTACAACGAGCATCTAGAGCGCCAGGCGCGGCGATAGGCGTTTGGTCAAGAGTTTTGAGAGTCGGGGATGAACGCTGGAGTAGTGCAGATGCAGATATATGTAGCAACACATCAGATGAAGCAATTGACATTTGCTAAGAATGTCTCAGAAAAGTGTGCTGTACTGTAGCAGTCAAGACAACTCACACAGGGACATGGATGGATGCAACAAGACTGAAAGACGAGATTCACTGCCCCATCTGCCGTCATCGTCGGCCTCAAATTGTGTTTCCATGCGCCTCGGATTGAAGACAGGCCAAGGTTGTTCTCCCACCTGATCGACGTCACGTCTCTGGCTCTGGCACGGACGGCCAGGCCCGCCCAATTCTATCGCCCCCACCGCTTTCGGAGCCTCGCGGTCAAGATGAACCCTTCATCTTGGTGGTGATGAGTCGAGCCCGGCTTGATCATTCCAGTTCAACCCAAGCCAACCCAGCGCCTCTGCGGGTAAAAGTGGCCCATTGAATTCAATTGGGGGTTCCATAATCGGTCAGCCAGAGACAGAACAGACGCGAGAGACATGGAGGGGGGTGCGTTTCCACGAGTTTCTGCCGTTGCTGTCTTTGTCATTATGTTCCCCGTTGCCCGTCAAATCGGAAATCGTAGTGTCTCTGACCTTTAGTTTGTTCTATGTATGTACACGCCATCGAGGTAAGGGATCGTACCTTATGCATATGCTGTGCATGTGTAAACAAACCGGCGGCTGCTGCTTAATGTTGTGTGTTATTCGTTGTTCAGCTTGCTTTGGTCCCTGTCCGTCTGTATCCAACATGGATGATAAGTCAAATACATATGTACTAACCAACTGCCTAGACCATGCATGTATCCGTATTTCATACTGTGTGACAACTGATTTAAACAAATCGACCAGGTAAACAACCTTCTACGTACTGTATGTGCCCAACTTTACACACCTCCCCCCTGCCTATGGCCGCGGCCTAGATGTGGTGAGAGCGATGAGCTGGAGGCGAACCGACCAGCCGCTGGCTCCACCAAGGCATGATTCATTCATACAGTATACAGTAGCCGCCTTGCCTTGCCTTGTCTCGTCTCGCCGCTACTTATAAAGACCCGTCCACGTCCCTCTTGCATTGACATTTCCTGCTTTGCTTTGGTTGTTCTATCTTTCTGTCACTGTCGTTGTGTGAATCTTTGGTTCGATCCCTTGCGATTCACGGATTTCCCAAGGCGCCGTCACTGCAACGGATTTCCTATATAAGACCAACTTTCTTGGTTCAACTTCTTACCGCTCTCAACACTCTCTGTCATCCTAACTCTCACCGACTCGAGACTGACTTGTTCGATCCATCCATCAAATACCTACTTTCTACTACAAACTCAACAACAAAACAAACGACATCATGGCCCCTAAGCGAATTCGTTGCAGTGCCGCCTCATGCCGCGAACCTGCCCAGCGCATCGTCGGCGACTGTACTTTTTGCCAAGGTCACTTCTGCGGCAAGCACCGTCTATTAGAAGACCACAAGTGCACCGGCCTCGAGGACGTGAGTTGGACGTTTCATACCCATGGTATACAGCCCCGCTAACCCACCTGTAGTGTAAGAAGCAGTCTCACGAGCGCAACGCTGCACAACTCGAGTCGGAGCGAACCCAGGTTATCCGGGGCGTATAAATCGACCAGCAACGAGATCTATCAAACTACATATTCATGGGTTTGGACTGGAGACCGGCGTCACTCCTGTAGTCCACGGATGCGCAAGCCGACGACCACGATGTAATGAGATTGGATTCCGAGATGGCATCTTGATTAGATGCATGGCGTTATTCGCCGGTGTGTATTTCTATTCGGATAGTTGAGGGTGCGTTGGCGTACAGGATATGACTTGGGACATTGTTCCCCCCATTGAGCGGGTTCTGAATTGATTCACTTCTTGATCACAATCACACAATGAACTGTGTCCATTGAGCCGTGAAACCACTTGGAATATGTCGATCAACGGACAAAGACTGCAGAGGCGGTGACATTGCTTGAGAATTTGACTCAGAATGGACTGACGATCCGTGGCCTTGGCTTGATTACGTGGTGCTTAAGAGCCTGGCCTCCGATGCAACAACAATGCAACTTTGGGGAACCATCAGGACCCTGCCTTGCTTAACCGGCTTATCTCCGATATCGTATCGGGTCCATCCATGATTGATCTCGTGAGCGCCTGGCTAGACCGCGCATTCGATAGCGCCATCTGGGCTAGACCATAACAGTGCATCGTTATGAGACTAATCATCTTGTCTGTATAGAATAAGGTATCAATGGGTATTAATGCGTTAAGAACACTTTCCCACCGATCAGTTCTCAGCGCTAACATTCACAAGGCCTCATACACGTGGCCAAATCGTCTCCTGCCAGCAACTCCAAGCAGCTCGATCCTGGGGATTTATTATGGGGTGGTTGGCCCCGGGGGTAGCCGTCCATGGGGGTCAATCATCTGTCATGAGAGCCTGAGAGCCCATCATACAACACCCTCTTCTTTGATCTTAATGTCTTGTGAAACCTCGGTTTTGACCATCGCACCGTTTTGAGCCTCCAACGCAGGTTCTTCCGCCTTGATCTTCAATCCCGCATTCACCTTTGCTCGATCGGCAGCTTTGCATAGTCCTTGGAGGCCAAGATCACATTCGCCGCATTTGCGACCAACAGGAAGGCATACCGACTGGCCCAGTCCTACGAGGAGGTGATTGATTTCGTGCCATCGATCTTTTGGCAACCATGATTGAAGTGTTGTTCGTGTCTCCTCTGGATTCTTGGTTTTGTGCCAACCCCAAAGGTTTGTGATACGATGCACGTGCACATCAACACCAATCCCCAGATGCTTCCCCCATGCTACAGACATGCATAGATACGCCATCTTGGGTCCTACGCCCGGTAACGATACGAGGCCATCGATCGTGTTAGGGATATCGCCATCCCATTTATCGCGGAGGATCTCAGCCGCTTGCTTGATATACCTGAACACAAGTCAGCCAAATCTCGATCAGTCGATACCGATTGGGTAACACAGACTTTGTCTTATTGTTGTGAAAGCCAACCGCCCAGATAAACTCGTTCAGAAGTTTGGGGTCGATCGCCAGAATGTTATTTAGGTTTAGTCCTGGAGGCGCCCCGGGCTCGAACGGTGGCAGCTCAGTTTGCATCTTCTTCATAACAACGGCGTTCACCGTGTCCTTGGTCTGACTCGACAGCATGAGCGCCACCAATGTGTGGAATCTTTGATCTTTGGGCGATGCGTTTCGATCCGCCAGGCGTTCGCATCCCATAGTGTCAACGGCCGCACCATGCGCTCTTCCGCCCGGTGCTCTCATCTTCCTCACAGTATCATATATGGCCTCCCAATCCGATGGGGGCTCCATCTTTGTTTCGCCGGTCGTTGCATCGACAGCTTTGCGAGCGGGCTTGCGGACTCGGCGCGCCTTTGCTGGAGGTGATGGAATAGCATCAAGGGCTTCGTCGACGATTTCGGACTTGACGGCTTGGGGGGATGTCGATTTTTCAGCCTTGGTCTCTACAACACGCCTTCGTTTCCGAGCAGGGCCTCCAATATCTTCAATGTCGGCAACTAAGGACTTGGTCTCTTCTGTCGAGGTAAAGGCGAATTTGGCCAGCGCTGACCTTGTAACTCGTCTCGGTGGTGAAATAGGTTCTGCTACACGATCGAATAGCTTCGAAGCGTCTTTTGATATCCGTGATGAGCGCATTGTGCCTGTTCCGATGGTTGAGATAGGTAATTGTAGATTTACTTCAGTCGCGTCTTGTCACGAACCCCTTGGGCAAATGACATCTCACGAATTGCAAAGAGGTCTCCACTCTAGCGAATCGGCAACCATGGTGGAGATACCCCGGATTTCAGTTAACAGACTGATTCTAATCACGCTATTCCGCAAGCAATAATGCGAATTGGAGCTAATAATTGATTGGATTGTTAGGAACTTATAATTATTAGAGTTTGTCAGAATTTAGAAAAATATTGAATAAGAATGAACCTCGTATTCGGGATTTGTATACCTATGTAGACAGAACTTAACTTAATAAAATGTGAGAGCTTCACGAGAAATGGTTGGCCAAGCAAGGGTCAAAACCATCAAGGTGTCATGTGAGTGGTGTGTGGAATTGGTACACAAGTTACCTCAGTGTTCTGTCTAATTATCGATCCAAAGCATCAAACAGCATCAAGAATTGAATTGATAGCTAAAGCTCTTTTTACGGTATCCATGTCAGCTATGCGTATTTCAGTGTCCTCGTCGCCCTAGCATGTTAGCATGGGTAGCTAATCCTATACTTACAAAACAATCAACTATAATGACCTCACAAAGTTATAACTAAGCATCGGTGGAGTGACATGTACGCATTATGTTTAACACCGTATCAATCACAAGGAAGATCAGCGTTTATCAAGGTCCTCAAGCTTGGTACATAATAAGAGCGGCATCCCGTTACAGCGAGACAAACAGCTTGTCATTCAACATAAAATTTGATTATCATTCATCTATACTACATTTTTGGTCATTAAATCTTGGGCTCAAGCTTTTGCATGTCGACGACGGCACGGATGCAGTCACCCTGCTTCATTGTCTCGAAGGCGTTGTTGATCTCGCCCAGAGTCTTGCGGTGGGTGATAAACTCGTCAACCTTGAGGTCGCCCTTCTTGTAATCGGCGACAAGTCCGTTCAGCTGAGAGCGACCCTTGACACCACCGAAAGCACATCCTCGCCACACTCGGCCAGTAACGAGCTGGAATGCTATACATATAGTTAGTATCTTGATATGTTAATGAATTGTCCAGGTTCAACTTACGTCGAGTGGAAATCTCCTGGCCAGCGGCAGCAACACCGATGACAATACTCTCACCCCAACCCTTGTGGCAAGCCTCGAGGGCAGCTCGCATGACACCGACGTTGCCAGTGCAGTCAAAGGTGTAGTCACAGCCACCGTCGGTCATCTCAATGAGCTTGTCTTGGATAGACTGGTCACCAAGCTCGGTGGGGTTCACAAAGTGTGTAGCACCAAACTTCTCACCCCAAGCCTTCTTGGAGGGGTTGACATCAACAACGATGATCTTGCCAGCCTTGCGGGAGGCGGCACCCTGGACGACTGAGAGACCGACACAGCCGGCACCGAAGACGGCAACGTTGTCACCCTGCTGGACGTTGGCGGTGATGGTGGCAGCACCATATCCGGTGGTGATACCGCAGCCAAGCAGACAGGTTCGGTCCATGGGGGCATCGTGCTCAATGGCAACAACGGAGATGTCGGCGACGACGGTGTACTGAGAGAAGGTGGATGTGCCCATGAAGTGAAGCAGATCCTTGCCCTTGCACTTGAATCGAGAGGTACCGTCGGGCATCAGACCCTTACCCTGGGTGGCTCGAATCTTGCCGCAGAGGTTGGTCTTTCCGGACTTGCAGAACTTGCATTCTCCGCATTCGGGGGTGCTGTTGACAAACGTATTAGCTTATGAGGAATTGGTGAGGTTGGTAAAGGACGTACTAGAGAGCGACGACGTGGTCACCAGGCTTGACGTTGGTGACGCCCTCGCCAACGGACTCAACGATACCAGCACCCTCGTGTCCGAGGACAATGGGGAAAGCACCCTCGGGGTCCTTACCGGAGAGAGTGTAGGCATCTGGAAACGAGTTAGACAGTCGTTTTTGAGCTGATTCTCATAGCTAGAGAGTTATGAGAATTCAATGACGTGGAGCATACCTGTGTGGCAAACACCAGTGTAGTAGACCTGGATACGGACCTCGTTGGCCTTGGGAGGAGCAACCTCAATGTCCTCAATGGAGAGAGGCTTGCCAGCCTCCCAGGCAACGGCGGCCTTGCAGGTAATAGTCTAGCAATGGCATCAGCAACGCGTCTTCATGATGTTTCTCATCTGCGGCGGGGTATTGTGTATGATGAGGGGTAGCAGAGCTGATGAATGCAGCGCAACATACCTTGCCCACGGTAGACATTATTTCTGTACGAGATGAAATTGACTGTCGATGGAGAAGAAAGAAGAAGACTGAGGGGTAGACCAACTTTCTAAAAGGATACAGTTTATGTAGGTATAGAAACAGTAGGAACCTGTCCGCTCTTCAGATCCCGATCGCCGAGCAAGGCCCGGCACGACATACCCCGCAATTGGAGCTCCAGTCCACATCCACATCCACCTGAGATAGGAAAACAGACGCAGCTTCGGGCATGAGATTAACGTCTATTGGGCATATGACGCCCCCTTTTGACCATGTTTACGTGAGAGCACAGCGCGGGGACGTTAGCTAAGCGTGCCAAGTGCTGCGCCATTGGTGTAGAGGCCAGAGATGGCATTGGCAGAGACAGCCAGACATCTCCCAAGACGGGACACTTTTTCGGCAGATGAGACCGATCTGGCCGACGGTCGAGGGTGAGAAGCCGACCAGTGAGTCAAGGCGAGAGCTTTGTGTGGTTTCACGGGGTCGGAAGGCCTTCCGTTCAACGCCGTGCCCACTTGTTCGTGATCACTTTAATTGTCTTTGAGTTGAGGTTAAAGCGGACGTGCTTCCGAACTCTCGGGAGAAGAAGATAAGGGATTCTTTCAGAAGCTAGGAATCTTGATAGAAGCAATGCGGATCCTTCTCAACATCTGGTGTGGATAAGCTGACCCCACCGTTTGTGAATGCTGTCTTATAGCTTATTACATTCCGATTTGGTTACCACCGAGTTAATGCCAGTTGGGATCACAGCGGCCACATACTGTGCCATTGGCAACGGTATTGTCATTCAATGTTGGCTTACGACCTGTCTTGGAATTGAGCAAGAACAAGTTGCCAGCGTTGCATGCTCCAAACCCGCCTTGAGGTGAAGTCGAAAGCCACAGCAACATAACACAAAGCAGTACTTTTTTTCGTCCTTCGATGAAAAACAACAATACCATCTGTTAACCACTTTGTTTGCAAGATGTTGGGTTGTGGTTCAAAGAAAGCCGATGTCATGTGCAGGGACCGCGTCGGATAAACAGCGGCTAGTGTTGCCCATCGCGATAGCTCCAAAAAATATCCCAAGCGCGTTCAACTCAAGCAGACAGAAGCCTGTAAATCAACATCCCATCAACAATCATCATCCACCACACCTCAAAGCACGATCGTCGTATGCGAAAATAACGCAAAAGCACGCTGGGATAGTGAAAATACTAGCTGTATCGACGCGCCGACTCGGCCAGGCCACGTTCGAGGTCTGAGGAGCTCTCTCAGCCTAGCTCTTTTGCATCATGGCACATCGTTTTATCGTCCCGGACTCTAGTCCGCCTGGAAGCCCGGCGCCATCAACACCTGACAAGAGCGGTCGTGGTCATGGTTTTTCTTTTCTCGCCGAGAATCCTTCGACGACCCCAGCTGGGCCACCACCAGCTTCTTCAGTCGCTTCCTTCACACCCGCCGGTGCACCAACTGCTTCATACATGGGAAGCTCTTTTATGCCTGGAATGACCGACAACAAGCCTCCAAGCTTTGGCGCATCAAACAACACTTCCTCTGGAAGGAGCCTTTTCGGTCGCGCAAGCGCCTCAACCAACCCGCTTGGTCGGTCCATAAGACAACCTTCAGGATTGAGCCGGCAGTTTAGCGCCGCCGATGAAGAAGAGGAGGACGAAGAAGATGGAGATGCTGAAGACGATATGGAACTTCCGCCTCCTCGAGGCAGTCTTTTTCGCTTGTCTGCTGTTCCTGATGATCGCCCCAAACATAAGGAAGTCGATGCCGAGATCGAACGCTACATCGACCAAGACATTGCTGGTGAAGACGGCGAGGAGGAGGAATACGAGGAAGATGACCATGTCTTTGAGCCAGGAGATTCTGACGAGCCCGATATGTTTCTTAATATGAGACATGACGATCGACCTTATGGCCAACCTATGATTGGTGACGAATCCGACCTCATGGTGCTCAACACACCAGCAGCGACAAACCGAGTGCGCCGAGAAGCAGAAAGCATTTTCAGACAAACATCAGCCCACCTTGGTATGTCAGCTCGTCAGGGGGGGTTTCAGTTTGCATCAATCGCCAAAAATCTATACAATGATCATGAGCCTGCGCGAATTGTCGAACCCGCGGACATGATTCTCGACAACGAGGAGCTCGTATGTCGGCTATACGAAGAGGGAGTTGGACCCGAAGAAGATGTTGAGAAGATGGACAACTCCCTGTCCAACATCACATTCCGCCTTACTGAGCTATGGAAGAAGACGGTGGATGGTCTGCCACAGCCAGAAGGAGAAGATTTTGCAACGATTGGTCCTGGATTCAATACAGAGCCATTCGAAAAGGCCGCCTATGTCGCACAACTAATACTTCGTATGCACCATACTCGCTTCGACACCGACACTGAGGAGGAGAAGACGCCACCACTGCCCGAAATCTTATTCGACTGGATGCAGACCAGTCATAACCTCTACCCCGACCAGGTGCGTGAGGTCAGCCGCCACAGCCCAAGTCCTGCGTGCCACCCCCTGTTCTGGCAGACTGTACGATGCTCTTTACTGCGCGGAGATGTTAGAAGTGCATCATTTCTGTTGAATGAGGCTGGTTGGGAGAACGTTCGTCGAGGACCTCGAGGTGATTACGCATACACGGGCAAAGCCCTTGAGAACGTCAGGCGATTTGCGGCTGCCACCTGCGAAGTTCTGGACCAGTGCCCAGCTGCGAGATCAGAATGGGATATCTGGAACAGCAACTGGACACTTTTCCGAATACAGGCACGCGGCTCTTTGAACCGAATGACTCTGTTTGCGGAAGGAAAGGAGCAGGATATCCAAGATTTGATGGATGACGAGTTCGCTCCTCAACAGCAATCACTATCCACAATGGCTCGAAAGGCCTCGAGTCAAATTCCGTGGGATATCTACGAAAATCTGCAAACCGTTTATGGTATTATCCTAGGAAACCACGAGGCTATCCTGGAAGTGGCCCAGGATTGGTGCGAAGCAACAATAGGCCTTTTTGGGTGGTGGGATGATGGTAATCAACGCCACAAGGCGCTCAGGCTTTCACAATCGCAATCATTCCGATCATCGTCACGCTTCGCCGGCTCCGAAGACTACTTTGATCGACTCGCCACAACCTTCCATATGGTTGTTCAATCAGACCTCAATCCCAATGTTCTGAACCCCGTCGAGGTTGCAGTGGCCTCAGCGTTCGAAGGTAACGTTAATGGCGTGCTAGGCTTCTTGAGGATATGGTCATTGCCTCTGGCATGCACCGTGGCAGAAGTTGCATCTCTTGGCGAATGGCTACCTGCCACCGATGGTCCCAAGCTGTTGCCCACTGATAGTTTGGATATGGATGACCTTGCGCTATTGGGCGTAACTCAACCAGGACCCGATGAACTGGAAGGCATCAAAGACACAACTCTTGACCTGTACGCTAGGGAATTGGCAGGTATAGAGCAACTGTCACCAGAGCGCGATGGATGGGAAATGGCTATCCAAGTGCTGGGCCGAATGGACTCCCCAGAGAAGTCTGAGAACACAGTTGGCGAGCTCCTTGGAGATCTTTTTGATAGGTTTGATGAGACCTCGGGACAAACTGTAGACAAGATCTGGACGATACTGAATGATCTCGGCATGATTAACTACGCCGAGGAAACAGCAGAGGTAAGAAACCTGCAAGCATAATACTGATCTCGGCTGACTGGAAATAGACCTTCGCAGAGATTCTTTCCAAGGAGTCCCATCGCTACGGCGAGGCTCTTTGGTACTATGCACTCTCCCACCGATCAGACAAGGTCCGCGAGGTGCTGAATTTACTAATGTCGTACTCGCTTGTCCAGTCCACAGTCTACCCCTCAGAAAAGGACCTGGACCAAGACCTGAAAGACTTACTACGAAAACGAACCGAGACTCTACAGAAGCGAGCCAAGCAGGACCTGGAAGCAGCTCAACTATTGGGCCGAATGCTCAGTGGTTACGCTACATTGCGCAAGTTCTATGAGCTACGAGATGCCGAAGACGTTGAAAACATGCCCCCTACGAAGGCGCTCAAGTTGAAGAAGCAAGCGGCATCCGCGCTGGTGGCTGTGATTTCCAGTTCAGATGACAACATCCGTGGCGGACTTTATGACGACACGCGGGATGCAGTTGTGAGCGAGGATTTCCTACTGGCCCTGCTGGGAGAGGCCACTGTTTTTATCAACCAGTCGCCGGTCATGGTCACACTATCCCAGATCGAGATTCTGCTCAAGGCCATCGAGGATATACAAACGGTCGGTGACCGAGTTTACTCTGCCTGTGACGACTTCTTCAACCTTGTGTTGGCATCTGCGCAGGGATTGAAGGGCTCTACACCGCAAGACTTGATGGCGAAGTCAACGGGTTCTCTAGGCGGAAGCTACATGATGACCGGAAGCTCTGTGCTGGTGAATCACATGCACAAGTCGATCTCGTCTGGAGGAAAGATTAACAGAGGATGGGACTGGAGGAAGGGCTGGCTCGCAGCAAGCAAGGGTGATGACGTTCTCCGAAAACTGCGATTAGGATTGGCAAAGGATCTAGCGGCGCTTTGGCTGGAAGACGCAGATGGAGTTGTTGCGTACTAGCAAGCATATGTTTGAACAAGAATGATTGATGGATTTGATATATGAGTATGGCCTGGGCGAATGGAAGGCGCCTCTAGTAATATAATCAATGAACGACTTGTAGTCGACACACCAAGATTCTGAATATGAGAATCTATAGACTACAGTTCATAGGCACTTGCTTTCGACTCTTGAAGCATTCATTTGGTGTCTACAAGCTACTACCCCGCCGGTGTTCGGATGGTGGAGGCCCCACATCCCCCGGATCTTAGTTTCATACTCCAATCGGCTCCTGTCAATTTACAATAGACCAAAAAAATCCGCCCGACTTCGCCCCCACCAAAAACTTACGGAACGGCATCTTTAACAAGGGGACCAAACGAGTCATCTTTCATCGTCACCGTGTATAGCCCATCATGGTTTCAATGGAGGTCGCCAGCCGCTCAGGCGGTGCCATGACGGTAAGCAAGGCTGAGAGGCAATTCCTCATCAATTGGACTCATTATGAGACTGTCTAGACATGCAGGCTGACTCTTGTTCTTGATAACAGCAACTCTTGCGTCGTACCGGTCACAATGCCATTCGATCGACTGCTGTTCTCTCCAACAAGCCACAGAGACACTTCTCAACCGCAAACTCTCTTCCCCCCACCTACGAGAAGCTCTACACCAAGTACACCGACGTCCGTCGAGTCCTCGGAAAACAGCGTCTAACTCTTGCTGAGAAGATCCTCTACAGCCATCTTGACAACCCCGAGGACTCACTGCTCAACAACACCGACAATGGACGAAACATCCGTGGAAAGGCCAACCTGCGCCTCAATCCCGACCGCGTAAACATGCAGGACGCTTCTGCTCAGATGGCTATTCTGCAGTTCATGTCTTGCAACCTCGCTAAGCCTGCTATTCCCGCAAGCATCCACTGCGACCACTTGATTGTTGGTTCCAAGGGCGCTGAGGATGATTTGTCTGCTGGTATTCAGACTAACAAGGAGGTCTTTGACTTCCTCGAGTCTGCGGCGCGTAAGTACGGAATGGATTTCTGGCCTCCTGGCGCTGGTATTATCCATCAGACTGTTCTCGAGAACTATGCTCTTCCCGGATTGATGATGCTTGGTACCGATTCTCACAGCCCCAACGCCGGTGGTCTCTCTACAATTACCATTGGTGTTGGTGGCGCTGATGCTGTTGAGGCTCTTGTTGGTGCGCCTTGGGAACTCAAGGCCCCTAAGATTTTGGGTGTGCAACTTGTTGGCAAGCTGAGCAACTGGGCTTCTCCCAAGGATGTTATTCTTCGTCTTGCCGGTCACCTCACCGTTCGTGGCGGTACCGGCTCTATCATCGAGTACTTTGGCGAGGGCGTCGATAGCCTCAGTGCCACTGGCATGGCTACCATCTGCAACATGGGGTAAGTTAGCTTTTGAAAGAAAGGGGTTGACTTATGCTAACCTGTCAATCAGCGCTGAAGTCGGTGCCACTACTTCCATCTTCCCCTACACCAAGGCCTCAGCTAGATATCTGGATTCGACTCGACGATCCCAGGCGAACAAGAACATTGAAGCTCTCGAGGCCTTTGCCAGCAACAGCTCTGACCCCGATGCTCGATGGCAATTCAAGGCCGACGAGGGTGCTGAATACGACGATCTCATCACCATCGATCTCTCCACCCTCGAGCCTCATATCAACGGACCCTTCACTCCCGATCTGGCTACTCCTCTCTCCAAGTTTAAGGGGGTGGTGAAGGAACAAGACTGGCCACAGGTTCTTTCTGCCGGTCTTATTGGAAGCTGCACCAATAGTTCCTATGAGGATATGACCCGAGTCGAGAGTCTGCTTAAGGATGCTAAGAAGGCTGGTCTTAAGCCTGTTGCTGACTTCTACATCACCCCTGGAAGTGAGCAAATTCGCGCCACTCTTGAGCGTGATGGTACCCTCGAGACTTTCCAGGAGGCCGGTGGCATTGTTCTCTCTAACGCATGTGGTCCCTGTATCGGCCAGTGGAAGCGACA
Organism: Fusarium verrucosum; assembly: GCA_013623715.1. Classification (NCBI taxonomy): domain Eukaryota; kingdom Fungi; phylum Ascomycota; class Sordariomycetes; order Hypocreales; family Nectriaceae; genus Fusarium; species Fusarium verrucosum. The sequence continues at coordinate 34,415 of JABFFJ010000022.1, forward strand.
GGATGGTGTTGAGAAGGGCACCAGCAACGCTATCCTGACCTCGTACAACCGAAACTTCCGTGGTAGAAACGACGGAAACCCCGATACCATGAACTTCCTGGCCTCCCCCGAGATCGTTACCGCCATGGCCTTTGCAGGATCTACCACTTTCAACCCCGTGACTGACAGTATCAAGACCCCTGACGGCAAGGACTTCAAGTTCTCGCCCCCTCACGGTCTTGAGGGCCCCCAGACTCCTTTTGAGTCTGGCAATGCTGAGCTTGGTGTCCTATCACAGGCCCCCGACCCTAACGCCAAGATTGCCATATCTCCTACCTCCGACCGACTGGCCTTCCTCGAGCCCTTCCCTCCTTTCCCCTCATCCGATCTCTCAGGCCTTCGGGTTCTCGTCAAGGTCACCGGCAAGTGTACCACCGACACCATCTCAGCTGCCGGCCCCTGGCTCAAGTACAAGGGCCATCTGCCCAACATCAGCACCAACACTCTCAACACCGCCATTAACAAGGAGACTGGCGAGGTCAACGCCGCCTACGACCTCGACGGCTCCAAGCACACTATTCCTGAGCTCGGCCAGATCTGGAAGGATCGCGGCCAGGAGTGGCTCGTCGTTGCTGAGCACAACTACGGTGAGGGCTCAGCTCGTGAGCACGCTGCCCTACAGCCCCGCTACCTCGGTGCCCGTGTCGTTCTGACAAAGTCTTTTGCTCGTATTCATGAGACCAACCTCAAGAAGCAGGGTGTTGTACCCCTGACCTTTGAGAACGAGGCTGACTATGATAAGATCGCCGCTGGCGATGAGGTTGCCACGGTTGGTCTTTACGAGATGCTTCAGAATGGCGGCAAGGGCGATGTTCAGCTTCGTGTCACCAAGACGTCTGGCGAGGAGATCCTCATCCCCACCAAGCACGCCGTTACCAAGGACCAGGCTGGTTTCATTCTCGCTGGTAGTGCTCTTAACCTGTTGTCCAAGGGTATATAAACCAGAGCTGCGCTCTTTGTTAAGATTCGGAATAGGCCCACTGTGAGACATTGAGACGAGAATTTCTCGTGATACTTGAAAGTATCTGGGCTGTGTGTTGGAATAAGGAGAAAAGGGGCGTTTTTGGACGGGTGAAAATGTCCGAGCGATAGATTGTATATAACAACAATACCAATTGTTTCTGTTTTTCAGCCATATGCAAAGACTTTCAAACGGGCAACATGCATCTAGTTATGCGTATGACTTCACTTTATGCATTTATGTCAAGGAGCAGAAATCGCTCCACCATTGGAAGTCTCTGTTGTACAGCTTCTCAGATGAATGCAAGAATGTTTAGATTCACCACTGGTTTGAAGGCTTCCCTTCGTTGAACACAATCATGATATCCGTTCGCCATTGATGCGCCTAGTCAAATCCATAACCCCGTGGACTCCTTTGTAATGTGCCCCCTTTACCATGTCATGAACTCATCAAATACCGAGCCGTCAAAAATCACCAAAAGTATCCATAAAGAAGCGCTCTGCCTCCTCCATTGACTTGTCGACTCTTTGCCGGTGCAGGCCATCTTTACGCTCACATTCTCGATGCCAAGCGCATGCTTTCAACCATGCAGGATTACTCCGCACGCAGTCGGGCAGATCTTCTTCGGCTACATCCCCAAAGTCCAAAAAGCGGTGCGCACTCCTCGGCTCTGGAGGCTTGTAAGGTGGGATAGTTCCATCTCGTTGAGCTTGTCGACACTTTGCCTCCTGTTTCTTCTTCATGTCGCGTTCCTTCCGCCCTCTCTCCACAACCTTGCCAAACAATTCTTTCCTTCTTGGGCGCTGCCTGATCTCTTTGGTTTTGTTCTTTTTCCAAGCAGAGGATCGCTTATGCATATGATGAATTGCTGGATTCACCGGAAGATACAGTGATTTCTGTCCAGGAAAAACTGGCTCGTATTCGACTGTACGTGAAGATATAACGACTTTGGCGGGTGGGCGTATATTGGACTGTCGATAAATGAGTGAATCGAATGCATCCGAGTCAAACTTCGCCAATAGTCTCTTTCTCCGAGATTCTGCCAGGGCTCGGAAGGGGGACAATGCCTGAGTCGGCTTCGGAACTTCGTCATCCATGTCACTAACATCGGCCATATTCACTTCATCGTCGGATTCAGCGCTCACTTCAGGCGGCAGATCTTGCGAAGGATGCTTCTCGGCTGGAAGTACCTTGCTTGCTTGATGGGCTGGGCGTTTGGTGGGAGTTGATGGGTGCTTCGTGGAATTCTTGAGCGTTTTGGGGGAGTGGTGCTCTGATCGTTTCGTTGAATCGTATGGTTTTGTTTTGACTGGAGAGTGAGGCTTCAGGTCGACAGAATTTTGCGAATCGGACTGCATGAGTTTCACGGGAGCGTTGGGAGAGAGTTTCGGTTGCGAGGTGGATTGTGGGAAGGGCTGAGCCTCCTTGAACCCTCTGTGTGCAGTGACGCCCCAAATAGTCTTTCGCGTTATCAAATCTAAGTCCTTGGTAGTAGTCGACTGGACACTTTGCCCATTTTTTTCAGCATCCATCTCAAGGTCCCCTGATTCCGGTCCCATATTAGCAACAGGAGCCTGGTTCCTTGACTGATGTATATTCTTTGCTGCCTCCGCTTGCAAATCCATCCCCAGTTGCTTCTGTACATTCGCAGCGGTCGGTGGCTTTACTTGGCTGGAAGTAGCATTTTCGTTGGATTTGGGCACCGGCCTCGGGTCAGTGGTTTTCGCGGCTGGAGACTGTGTTTCACGAGCGCTAGGATCCGTGATAGAAGTCTCGCGGGATGATGGATTTTGCTTAGGCACAGGACGTGAAGAAGAAGTAGAAGAAGGTGTCAAGAATAAACGTCGTCGTCCCCTTTTAGCCGTAAAACCTCGTTCCGAAAGTCGAGACGCCTTACTCGGACTGGCGGCCGAGAGCTCATTACTGGATACAGGTGCCTCGGATGCGCAATACTGGTGCAAATGGCAATATAGCGAAGAGCTGAGGAAGACAAGCTTCTCACAACCAGAAGCTGCGCAGCTGCCTCCAACATGGGTGGAGGCAGTCATTGAGTACCGCGTTAATGGGTCAAGATGCAAAAATGATCCACCGCACGCTGATTCTTTCGATTGAGTCGAGTCATGAGGCGCATGGATGACGGGTTGCTAGGAGTCACATTAGCAGATGTATGTATCATGTTGATGTGAGCAAGTGAGCGTTAAAGAAGGGGTCGAGTCAGATCTTTTCAGTTTTGAACAGCCGTCAAGCTAGGCACCTCGGCGGTTGACATCATCTCTGTTGCGCCGTGCAATGCAGAATAAATCTGCTGTCGGTCGCGGCCTTTGGTCAAGATCCGTGGTAGAGACGAGGAAGAAGACTCCATTTTGCGACTCTGGAACTATGATGTAACCGGCGCAAGCACTCCACAAACAAGACTGTAATGTAAGAGAGTCATTATGCTTGTGGCACGGTATATAATAACAAGGTTGACTGAGGCAACAATGTCATGGACGGTGTCGAAGAGATGGCGCAACCAGAAGGGTTCCGTTCGGTCAGACCTTTTACCATAGGCATCATTCGACAAGTGAAGAGTGGATAAACACAGAAAATGGGCAGGGAATCATAACGTACCGAGGTCAGCAACCAGCCAACAAGGTGGTTCTTGAACCTGTATTTGTCTGTTGTACTCTGCGGGTTGTCGCAGCGCGCGAAAAAGGTACCAAGGTAGCTGAGGTGAAAGGACAACTTGGGTGAGAGGAAAGAAATGGGAGCTAGGGAAGTCCCGTCGCGTCCGAGATAAGTTCCTGTAGCTGCATCAATGAAAAGGTGTGCAACTTCTGTTTATTTATATATTGCGTTGGCAATAAACAAGTCCTGTCCCAGGTGGAAGATAAGGAAAACAAGAGGAGACCCCCAGCCAGAGGCAGAGGCAGAGGCGTATGACTGCAGTTGTTGATTTCTCGACTTCCATTGCGGGCTGCTATCAATGCTGGCGCGCTATTGGTCCAAGCGCTGAGGGTGGTGAACGGGAAGGGTTGGTGGCGCCTGCCTTGGTAAGTCCCAGAAGCGAATCGCGTGGAAGACCAATTATTCCGCGCCGGCTGACACGCCGACTATCCCCACAAGCGCCGGTCGGACATTAATAAATAAGCGATATCACGTTGGTAAATGGATCTTTTACTTGACAATGAATACCTACCTACCTAGGTACATACCTGGTACCTTACGAACAGCTAGTATTTCCCGACGTGTTGCAGATCATGGGAAGGTACCCATGTTAATACATAGAGAAGGGGAGAAAGACGTCCTAGGATCTGTTTTGGATATGCCACCCGGCCTCTGATATGTGGATGATTCGATCTCAAAGCCCTGATACGTCCTGGGGTTATTATTTCTCTCTCTTAACTGATAGTTGACAAGAGACAGTCGCCTTCTTATTAGGAGAACTGCACTACTTGAACCAAATGCCTGATCGTAAAGCTCCTCTGAATCTGTAACCGAAAACTGGACACCATCTACTGAGTTATCAACTCCCTCAGCCTTCCAAGTAGGAGAAGAAGAAACTTCGCTTTCTATATATCTCTACCTCTAGTTCTGCTTCAATACAATTGTGCTAGTTTTATCATCAATTGACAACCGCTTCATGCATCTCTAGTTGTAATTATCCCAACTTACATGCCCAGATAGATGGATTAGGTAACCAGCGACCCCTCCATTCCCTGTCCAGCCTCTAGGCTTATTAGGCGCTAGCGCGGGGTCTTAGCTCCCCTGACGTACAGCGCCAACAACCACGTTGCGCCTCTTGAACCCATGGAAGATATTCGTCTCAGGCAGTAGTGTTTTTGTTTTGTATATAAGCCGATTCGCAACAGACTGAGGGGCTGTCTCCCTATATCTCGGATCTTTCTATTCTTGCGCTACTGGAATGAACTTCCTCAAGTCTGCCGTGGCCTCGGCCATCGCACAAGGACCTCCCTTTCCCTACAACTTTGGCGATAAGGTTGATATCGACGAGTCTATTTGGACCTTGTACAACGGCACCAAGAGGGTAAACTTAACAATGCATTGCGCGCTCTTCAATCTAGCTGACACTCTTTGAATAGGAAGATGGTTCAAACTGTAGCATCTTTTCCTTCGACATCACCACCAGCCGATCCCAACTCCCCTTAGCCAAGAATGCTCTGAAGAAGCTCCGAACATTACGACACCCAGGCGTGATCAAGGTCCTAGACGCGGTCGAGGTACACTCTGGACTTACAAATACCCTGAGAGCATTGCGCTGATCATGCTTACTAGACGGAAACATATATCTATATTGCGACCGAACGTGTGGTGCCCCTACGATGGCACGTTCGAAGAAAGAGTCTAAGTCCTGAGACGATAAAATGGGGTCTACACAGTGCTGCGGTACGGCTTTATATACGATGACAGTCAAATGCGATGCTAATAATGCTACAGCGCACGATAAGGTTCATCAACGAAGATGCGTCCTCTATCCATGGCAGTATAAAAGTCGGGTCGATCTATACCTCAGAAAGCGGCGAGTGGAAATTGGGTGGTTTCGATGTTCTTAGCAGTCTCAAGGATGATGAGTCCATCATATACGTAAGGAATCTTGAAGGAAGTGACGAGATAACCACGCTAACAGGCAACAGAGATACGGCAGCCTGGCACCCGATGCGGGACGATATGCTCCTCCCGAGTTGGCGCAGGGTGGATGGGATGTCATCAAGAAACATCCACATACAGCAGTGGATGCATTTAACCTTGGAACGTTGATCTTTGAGGTTTTCAATGGCGACTACAACGGTGCTGACCAGGCTGGCCAAACCAAAGGCATTCCCCCTTCAATGCACTCCAGTTATAAGCGCCTGTGCAACGCCAACCCAAAAGCCCGAATCAGTGTGGGAGCTTTCCTCGATCAGGGCAACAGAAGTGGTTCTTTCTTCGACAGTTCTCTCATTAAGCTGACTGAGGGTATCGACACCCTTGATATCAAGACCCCCGATGAACGAGAGGAGTTTCTTGCGTACGTCTGACACACATTCATGATTCATATTTTCTAACATTCCAAACAGTGGACTGGATGAGTTGAGCGATGACTTTCCAGAAGAATTCTTCAAACTCAAGGTTATGCCTGAATTGATGAAGTCAGCCGAATTCGGTGGCGGTGGCCCCAGGGCCGTGTCTGTCGTTCTGAAGATCGCATCCAAACTTTCCAAAGAAGATTTCGAATCAAAAATCACACCCTTTATTGTCCGTCTATTTGGTAACCCTGATCGAGCTATTCGGGTGTGCTTATTGGATAGCCTTCCTTTGATGATTGATCAGTTATCACAGAAGGTCGTTAACGACAAGATCTTCCCGCAATTGGTAGGACCTCTATTCTTCTTTTTGAGCAAGACTAACATACACAGATTACTGGCTTCACTGATGTAACACCAGTAGTGCGAGAACAGACCCTCAAGTCTGTTCTGGTCATCATCACCAAGCTCTCAGATCGCACAATCAACGGTGACCTCCTCAAACAACTCGCAAGAACTGCAAATGACGAACAGCCCGGAATTCGAACCAATACGACTATCTGCTTGGGAAAGATTGCAAAGCACCTAGGTACTTCATCCCGTTCAAAGGTTCTTATCGCCGCCTTTACGAGGTCGCTCAGAGATCCATTTGTTCATGCCCGAAATGCTTCCCTGATGGCTTTGGGGGCCACTTCGGAGTACTTTACCGATGAGGATAGCGCATGCAGAATTCTGCCCGTAATCTCTCCTGTTCTCATTGATAAGGAGAAGATTGTGCGTGATTCTGCCACTCGTACCATGGAAATCTATCTCCAGAAGATCAAGAAGGCAGCTTCTGCCATGCCAGACAGTGTACTACCTCCTCCACAGGCTACTGATGGCTCAGCTCCACGGATGAGCACTCCTCAGCCAAACGAAAACACCGCAGGTGGTTGGGCTGGTTGGGCGATCTCATCTTTCACTAACAAAATCTCTGCGGCAGCGGGCGAGATCCATGAAGAGTCAGACTCCGGCCCTACTTCGCCAGGGCCCGCCCCTTCACCTGGCACTGAGCCAAAGAAACCGGCGACCAGTACCGCCTCGTCACTTCATCGTCAAGCAGTCAAGTCGCCACCCGCAACTCTGTCACGGAACTCTTCACATACAGCAAGTGTGGTGGCCGACTCCTTTTTACCTGAAGACGATGGCAATGATGCTGGAGATTCATGGGGCGATATGAATGATGACTTCGATGACTTTGACTCTCCCGGGCAATCTTCAAAGCAGCCTGCGACAACGACAGCATCCGCTACCCCCTTCGATGATGGCGAACCTGATTTTGCTGGGTGGTTAGCTGCTCAATCACAAAAGAAGTCTACCAAGGCCCTACCAAAGGGGTTGTCAAAATCTACGACGGCCAAGAAGCCTGCTGTCAAACCTGCAGCAAAGCCAATTGTTGCGAAGAAAATTGATATGAAGCCAAAGGAGACGGATGACGACGATGGCTGGGGTGATGGTTGGTAACAAGATTAAAAATTTGAAGGTTTGAGATGTTCAGAATCATTCATTAAATATCACTTTTCGTAATCGTCTCTGCAGTTGTTGGGACATATCAGGATACCATATGCGATACACTGGCATGTTGGTAAAGGTTGTACGTAACGCATTGGTTGGACACATAGAAAACTCGTCTTCGAGTGTTATAGGAATCCGTGTATAGAATTAATAAATGAAGACGAATTTCATGAGATGTCTTGGTTGATCAAGTTAAATTGATGATTCTGATTCGTAAAAATTGCCCGGCCGCTGACCAAAGATTCACCGAGGTGAGCAAGGCCCCGCTAAGCTCACCTCGATTTTCATTTTTCCCCACCACACCCATCTTCCTCAACTTCTTTTCTCCCTCCAACCTTTTTCTCAACAGCCATCGGCATTTCTCCCACGATGGCCCAAGGCACAGTCAAGAAGCTCGGACGAGCAACCCCCGCCAAGATCACACACTCCAAGCGCCAAGCATCCAAGGTGCACAAGCCCAAGCAGACAAAAACGAGCGTCGACAAGGTGCACAAGAAGTTCACAAGCGGCATGGCAGCGCGCACAGAAGCGCTCCTTGGCGAGCGTGCGGGACATCTCGAGTTGCTTGGACAGGGAAAGAAGAAGACTGATAAGAAGTCGACACAAAAGGGTGGATCGAAGAAGTTTGGTTAAGATGGTTTTGTGAGGATATCCACGGGGCGAACGACGACGATCGATTTTTTTTGAGAGCGACTTTTTTTCACCACCACTACGTATCGGCCATGGTCTCGAGGGCTTTCAATACCAAATTCACCTTATTCATCTCCGAACAGGAGTGGTCAGCAGGATTCCCAAGACCTACAGGCATTCTAAATCCGAAATCCTGAACCTCCTTTCCCGCTGGCTGCTTCTTTTCTTTGTGGGGGGTTTGAGGTTGGGAACTAGACACCCTTTCTTTTTGCTCCTGCTGCAAGGACATCCCCATGGAAAAGGATATATATCCAAGTCGCCTTCTTACCCCCAGCGAAGAGTGGTCGAGTGGTCTCTACCTACAAACCTAAGAACTCTAAAATCCGCACCTAAGAACTCTCTCCCACCGACCAGTCTTCGTTTTTGCCCACGAGTTCGAAAACCGCAGCTGCTTCTTTGCCTTTTTTTTTCTGGCCTGAACCAAAACATGCAGCGAAGCTTTATATATCAAATCCACCTTCCACCCGGCGAAGAGTTTTCGGGTGGGAGACTGTTTCTAATTTCTAATGAGCCTACAAACTCTTATAATCTGCTATAACTTCTTCACTGCCGGTCACACTCTCTCCTTTTGGGGTTATGGGCTCAAAAAAATCCATTTACTTCTTTTCGCAACTGTTGCACAGCAATTCTGGACATCCCGTTCACTCAACCATGTCTTGTTATATAAACGCCCTGGTTTAACAAGATATATCTTCGCCCTCCAAGGATTTGGCTGCTACCCGGGTCACCTCTGCCTCAATAGTTGTTGATATCGAACAACTTGCCTTCAGCCACATGGGTCAAGATAGAAGTTACCACCTTGAAATCCCTGGGCACATCCACCATCCAGTTCGACACTGCCACGCGCACAGCCTTCTCACCCTTCCAACTTGTACCGCTCACATACATCTGTCTCGTCGCGTTGATCCTCTGGACCAGCTCATCATTCAGACCGGGATCCTTGGCACGGAACAGGACAATCATGAAAACCTCATCCAAGCTCGCCCCATCGTCAGGGAGTAGCTCATAGTGTTCCGAGTCTCGCAAGAAAGCGGCCACTTGGCGGGACAAGGCGGTCATATTGGCCAACAAACTTGCCATTCCTGGCCTACCCTCACTGAGGAGAACGGCATATGCGGGAAGAGCGCGGAAACGACGCGAGTTCTCCAGACCGATGTTGAGAGGTGAGGGGATGGTGGCCGCGCCCCCTGAGAGGTATGCGGCATTGGGGTTGGTGAAGACTGACTGGAGAATGGCAGGTGATCGAGTAAGGAACATGCCACAGTCGTATGGCTATACATCGAGTTAGCTATCCAGGAACAGCCGGATGGGGATTAATAGAAAGTGGAATACTCACAACATTGAGAAGCTTGTGCCCATCAACAGTGATACTGTCAGCCAATTCAATACCCTCTACGCGCTTATGCAGGATCTTGTAGTCATCCTCCGCGGGGAGAGCACGAGCGAAAATGCCGAAAGCTGGGAACGTCAGGATGGATTACATTTCGTAACAATAGAGTCTGAATCTCACCTCCGTCAACATGGATCCACGCTCCATATCTGTCCGCCAGCTCCCTCACCTTGCGCATCTCCTCCATGCCCGTCAAAGCATAACGCCCTGTGTTGACCTCCCCAGCACTCAACGCAATTACACTCGCGGTGTCTTTCTTCTGAAGCTCCCTTTCCAAAGCCTCGAGGTCCAATCTCCATGGCTCGCTACCGCTCAGTCTCAGCTCCTTGACCGATCCTCGCCCGAAACCAACCACGCTGGCTGCCTTGGACAAGGAGCTATGGCCTGCACTTGTGAGGACCTGGAGCTCTCTGATCCCAGCCGAAAGGCACGCCGCAAGTAAGCCTACCTCGCCAACACTTTGTCCTCGTTTCTCTAGGATAGCTTCCCTTCCACAAGCGAGTCCAAGAATGTTGCTGCTCGTAGCGCCAGTTGTAAAGGTCCGACCCTTCCAATCTCCCAGCTTCAACAGCGAAACCAGCATCTCCAGCGCCGAGTCCTCCAAAGTGGTAGCGATCGTCTGCGCTGGCAGATGGACCTGAACATTCTGGTCCAGGCGGGAGACTACATTGTCTGCCCACTCAGCAATGGGGAGAGTACCCCCGGTGACAAAGCCGTAGTAACGGGACGAACTGCCCTGGCCGTTACATGCGGGAATAACGTCCTGGATGATATGTCGCATAACATTTTCCTGTGGGACGCCTTGGAGATAGTCCGCCGAATCAGGACGTGGGAGCCTGGCTTCAGCAGCTTGAATGACTGAGAGCTCCGGGAGAGTAGGCGCCGGGGCGGAATCGGAGCCGGAGCCGGAGTCATGGCGGCGGGATAGACGGGCCCGTTGGACGTCGAGGTTAAACAAGTCACTCATGATTTTCGAGATGACTTATAGTTGATGATAGGTCCTTGAGTTTCGTATGTACTTTGCAGGTTTAGATATAAGTACTAATAGTCATTCGGATTTAAGCTATCACCGTTCATGTAAGCTCCCCACTTGCCTTTGCCGCTCCGCCGCAAATTGCGGCATCCATCCATAAGAGACGATGGATTTTATGGTGTTGACTAGTGAAAACCATCTTACTCGCTCTGGAAGGTGGAATAGGACAGTGGATATATCTCTGCTGATATCGCTATGAGACAAATGTACTTAACGTAGATCGGATAAAGGTTGCTCTGTTACACGACTCGATCTATTGGGCTACATCTAGCCTTACATCGCTCGTTTCTAGGTCAAGATCTCTTAAACTCGGTCCAAATCAACCCATCCATAGTGTATTCCTAACCCAACGTGTAGTATGCGCCATGCCAAAAATAAAACAAGCAAAAACAAAGACTCGCTACTGACTCTAATCTCTAGAATTCAGTAATAGCATCTCTATAGCTTGGCGCTCTCGCCAACGGCGCCAATCTTGAGGTCCTTGCCGTACTTTGCCAGCACGTGCTCGTTGTGGTATTTCCAAAAGGCCTTGGTAGCGTTCTTGCCGGACCAGCGCTTCAGGATCTTAGCACCGCCAGGATGCTCTTCGATAAAATCTAGGGGGAGATGTCAGTATGTTGTGAGTTTTGGTTGTAAGTGGGCGCGCCGTCTGTCGTACTTGTCACGTCGTAAACGTCGTTCTCGACAATGAGCCAGAAGCCGTTGGCCTCATCCTTATGCTTTCCAACCTCGGCGGTAGTATATGTCTCAGACATTGTGATGAATGTAGATTGTTGATATAATGAAAAGGGTATAGAATGAAAAACTTGAATTGCAGATGAAAGAGTGTGTATGTAAATAAACAGATCAGAGTTGATAAAAGCTGGGGGAAGAAACAAGGAGTTCTTTCAACGGCGCCCGTCGGCAGGTGATTTGCCTCGGTTCATGGTCACGAGCAGTGTTTCGCCATAGGCTGCAGAAGATTTGGAGGCCGGGGGGACCTGGGGAAGTGCGCTAAAGGATCTTCTAAGCGGGGGAGATTACACCTATCATAGCCCGGCAATTGTCAACTTCACAAGGACCCAAGATCTTGAATCTGCCCACAGTCGGTCACTGACTCGGCAATGTATCTTTTCAACTTCAGGTACTGAGTCGGAGATTTGAGTAGCGTTTCCAAACAAATATAGTACATAGATTCATATGTATATATAGACATAAATTGAGTGAATGCTTGCTGAACCCAAAACTCAAGCCCTTTAGAGTAACGCCATCCTTTCTGTCCTCTCTGGTGAGGCCCATTCTCTATGCCCCTTGCCCCAGTTTATACAACAAGATACAATCAACTCATCATACAACGACTGTAGTCGATCTTCTTCGAATTGCTTCACGGAACCGGTCCGCGAACGCAGCTGTGCCGCGGCAATCACTCTCAGATTGCTTCTCAAGCGCCTTTGGCATCCATTCGCTAATCTTTATTATACGGTTCTCATTCTATGCCTCATTAGTTTGGTCCTATCTTCAATCAAGATCAGACAAAACTTACCGAAGGGTGGGTGCTCAGCATCTCTGGTTGTTCTTGTCCGCTGGCATGTTGAAGAGCATCCATCCTCTGCCAGAAGCCCAAAGCTGCTCGTGGATCATAGCATGCCTCAGCCATCATCATAAGCCCGATATAATCCGCCTCACTCTCCTGTTTTCGTCCCATGGGGAGATAAAAGAGCAGATCTTGGAGATAATATCCTCCCACGACATTCCAGAGTCCGAAGAGCGCGAGACCGGGCAGAGCCCCTGCAAGGAAGAACAAGCTTCCGGCTGTCAGATTTCCTACCCATGCAGCTGAGAGTCGTTCTGAGGCATGCGATGCTGTATTGTGTGCGATTTCGTGCCCTAGCACTGCAGCCAGTGCGTCTTCGCTGCGGCAGACGTTGATGATGCCGCTGTGGACAAACACTTTGCCTCCTGGGAGAACAAAGGCGTTGGCTGTACCTGTATCCAGAACTGTCAGTGATTTGATCTCATGGCGGAATCTTGCAAAACAGACGATTGTCAGCTATCACGAAAATCTCCCAGTTGAGATCCGTCATGCCGCTTACGGGAATCAGTCTCTTCATAACCCTCCTAACCAGAATTGTTCTTGGATCCCATTCCGACAAGAAGTGGAGACCTTGCGCTCTAACCTGCTCGATAATCTGTGCAGCTGCTTTCGAATGCGCGCGTGCAACCATGGAATCAGAGAGGAAGTTGAATCGTCGGCGGCCCGTGACCGGTACCGTTTGGGAGTTGTAGAGGTAGAAGCCAATGGCAGCGAGAACGGTCGCTACGACTGTAAGACGTGAATTGCGGCTGCTCCCCGCTTGTGTGAACTTGCGCGCTGCGCGATGAGGCACGAGGGGACGCGCGGCTTGTAGCCGCTCTTGTATTTCTCGTTCGGATTTCTGTTGGAGGCGAGCGTGGCATTGTGAGAAGAGTCTGTGGTGAGGGATTGAGGGTGTAGGAGTGCGAGAAATTAACAGAATGGTACGATTATTCATGCGCAACGTCGACCGTTGGAGCAAGCGAGGGGCAGACATTGTCCGAGTCGGCGGCCGGAGCGATTCAATTATCTCGGCAATGAGAATGACTGAAAGAAGAATGCAATGATCAGTAAGAAAACAAGCTACAAAGCTGGCGATTGGGAGCTCGCATGTGCTTTGCCTTGTCTCGTGATGGGTTTTGGTGTTTAGCACGAGCAAGCTGAAGCTCCATCATTTGCGTCATGGCCAGAGCCGAGTCTCCCCGCTATGGACCAGAAACTGCAGGTCCGCGGCTTTGCCCGCTGAGGCTTAGCGAGCTAAAGTCGGGTCCTTACAGGACCTACCTAACCCACGGGTAAACTCCACCTCCAACCACCAGCGTATACAGATAGATAGTCAGCGAACATCACTGATAGATAATGGTATACGTCGATTATCCCTGGCTTTTAGAAATCATTACTCATCTTATGGTTGAGACTGAATCTTATCCAAAAAACGAAACGCAATGTTTTTCCAGTAGTGATGTTGCTATCTTTGGGATGAGGCTGTGATAGTATCACGAACTTGGCTGACGAATTGCTTCCCAAGCACACAAATTCAACAGCTGACTACACCTTTCCAAGTTTTCCTATCACACAACAAGATTTGTCATATACAATCATTCAGTTTTCTTCTCTCCTATAGATACCTATATATATGATCCGGGATTCAGGCTTGGTCTGACCACCACGGGATGAGGCTCTTCACTACTGATAACTCACTTCAAGGCAACTCTGACATCTTCTCAGCGACCTCAGTATGAAACTCACAAGCAGGCACTGAGTGACAACTCTCAGCCTTATCATCCTACGTTGATTTTGTGGTCTTATCTTGGGAGGTCAGACTCTGGCTTACACCGTCCTAGCTCGTGAACTCAATACTAGCTGCTTTGAGTATCCTTGAACCCTCCGCTACTCAAGAGGGTGTCATTTTACAGCATTATTATACAGGCTTCGTCACTTTAGGGTTGAAACAACGGACCTGATTCACTCGCTTCACACGTACAAGGGCGTAAGCCTTTGTCAACAACACGCTTATCAATCACTCTTACTCACTGGACATTCAGGGGTATAAAAACACCTCGTTATCCGGTCCGGTACAATCCTTCCTTTCAATCCATAATCCCAATTGTCGTTGTCTTATCTGATGAGAAGCAAAAATGGGTGAATTTGTCGACGGAGAGCCCGACTTGGGCGCTATCAAGCCTTCGTTCACTCCTTTAACCAAACCCGAAAGTCCTCGATCAAAGTCCCTCATCGAAGCCCTTTCACTAGAGCCTCACATCGAAGGTGGTTACTTCCGCCAAACAGATGCAAACCCCATAACCATCCCTTCGACCTATTCATCCGAGGCTCTCTCAGACCAAACCCTCGCCCTCTCTGGCCCTACTCGTGAGGGGTATAGGGCTGATGAGCGACGTCTTTCTACCACCATCTATTACCTGCTGACTCCACGTCACTCTCAGGGCAACTTCCATAGCAATCGCAGCCGGGTAATCCATACGTTACATCGTGGACGAGGCCGCTATGTGCTTATCCATCCTGACGGTCGTGTCGAGTCCTTCATTGTTGGGAACGCAGTTGAGCGAGGCGAGCGTATACAGTGGATAGTCGAGGGTGATGTCTGGAAGGCAAGCTACCTGCTCCCGAACGATCCGGATAGCAACCATGAGCCAGATGGGCTAGAAACCGAGGGTCTACTCATCTCAGAGACGGTTGTCCCTGGCTTTGAGTACCATGACCATGCGTTCCTCACTCATCAAGGTATCAGGGAACTACTCAAGGAAGACCAAGTCAACGAACTGGATTGGCTGGTGAGGAAACCTGTTGAAAAGCTTGATACGGATGATGAGGTGACGTCTATTGGATTTAAGACAGTAGAATAAACCAATTGGATATTGAGATGGTGTTGTGGAAGAGCATCAGAGCTCATTGCACAATGACAGGGTATATACACCGCATCTTGGAAACAGGTAGCTGGCTGTTGGTGGTATAGTTCGGTATACTCTTGTGCCCAAACCTAAATGCAATACATTATTCTAGTCATGTACATCGTATCGACATTATCGGGGTATCGTGGGTATGAAAAGCCAAACTCGTCCCCAGTGTCGTCCCAGGCGTCTTTCACACCTTTGCATTTTTCTCCTGAGCCTTGTCGATGCTGGTATCCGTCCTTCGTATCATTAATGTTATTAGGCAGGTCATGGTATCCAATCCCATCCTTTTCTCCTTCAAGTGAACGACGCCCGCGGGATGGGGCCTTCACCCGAAAATGGCTTCCTGCCAATGATGACGTGTATCGGTATGTAAGCGTGGATTCGCGTATCGATGAGCTCTCGTCGGACATCAACAAGTGATACCTGCTAGTGTGTTAGTTAAGTATCGAATGAGTGAATACTGTTGTTCTCATCTCACCTCGATTTGCGCAGGAGTCCTCTCATACACACGGTTGAAAAGCGTGAATGAGAAGCCGCTGAGGCCCATCAGAAAGTTCCTTTCCCACATGCGGCCAAGTTCCTTCAAGCGTTCATCCTTGGCCCAGCCGTTCATAGGCATCTTGAAAATACGTTCTTGCACATCGACAAAACCTGCCTGGACATACGACTCGCGAACTTGGGCAGCAACGTTAGTTGGTCGACCCATCAATTTCGAAGCTTCATTAATTTCGCGAAACCAGGTCGCAAGAGGCCCATCCGGAGAAAGGCTTCCATCATCACACATTATAGTGGCATCATACTCCTGTGACTCGAACCACCCTCCTGGTCTCAAAGTTTGGAAGGCTTGGTCAGCGATCTGCTCCTTGAAGCTAGACCAGCAGCCAGATGTGACACGGGTATGTATATAATCGAAAGGTTCAGAGTAGTCCCAGGGCTCGGAGCTAGATAACTGTCAGTTTTGATGGTTTGAAATTGGGACTCGGAGAATGTCATACGAGTCCTCGACGTAAAAGTTTACGTTTGGGGGCACCTTTCTAGGTTGTATCGGTGAAAGGTCGGTGGCGACAACCTGGGTATCTGGAAACAGGTCTCCCATCTTGATTGCCCAGTCACCTGTGCCAGTGGCTATATCGAGCATATTTGCAGGCGGTGCTCTCTTTGAAAGGGGTGCAAAGTAGAGACGTCCACCGAAAAGCTTCACTAACGCTTCATTTTGTAGGTCTAGGCGATCGCGCTCTAGTTGATCGTTGGGAAATGCGTATGCTGAAAAGGCCATGTTAGTATGACTGTTGCTTTATGAATGGATGGGTGTAGCTAACAGCCAGCCCGATAGGCATGATATGTCCGACCGAATTCTTCAGGGAAATTCTGCACACTGTCTGTGAGAGATTCAGAGTCTCTGAGGGTTCTTGTTAGCCAGATTTAGAATGAGAATACCAAGCGGGATTGTGTCCATAACTTACATGCCCTGTGCATCAGGCTACACAAACCAAGTCAGTATGCCACATGGAACAGAAGAAAGGACATACATACATCAGGCTCAATGAAACTGTTTCCTCCAGAGTTGGAAGCAGAGCAGTTGAAAGTAAATTGGAAATGACTGAGGCTGGAAGGTGATGAGTTGGGCATACTGCCATGATTGGGTGATTGATCTGGTTCTCTGGCCATTACAGCGGGCGCTATAAGATAGTCACACAGCTGGCTATGTGTATGAATGAAGGATCAAAATAGCAAAAAAAATAAAAAGAAAAAGGCCCAAATATCAGACAAAAACACAAATATGGGCTCTGGACTGAGATGGTGAGAAAAAATCGACACAGTCAATCCCACGCTGGAACGAGTAATGAGTGGTGTCTGTCGAACTACTGTAGGAACAGCGAGAAATGATGAGACTTTCTTTCTGGTGGCGAACGACCCACACGCTGATGGGGTGCAAAAGAATTACTAGTCGAAAGGACTCGGATTCGATATGATCTACGACTCGGTAGCCAGAGATCAAAAGGATTTGCTGTACAGGACCAAATTTGAGGAGAAACGAAGTGAGTCAAATATGTGTATGTGCGGCAGTGGCGATGAGAATAAAAACAAGAAGAGAAAGACACCAAATTCGACGAGGTTTTGGCGATGGTGTTGCTGGGCGTGCAAGGCGATGAGGGGAAGATGCGGGTAAGGAAAAGACTAAATAGGATCGACGCAGCTCGGCCGTCTTTATGAGAAACGCCTACCTATCTAGAGCAAGAGAGGTTCGGGGAGATAGAAGCTAGGTATGGAAATGGAGAAGGGCGAGAAGCTTGAATGGGATCCCCGCTCCGCTGGCTCTCTCGAGAAACACCACAAGCAAGAAAAGGAGCCAAGCCCAGAAGAGCAGTACAGTAGCAGTGCGTAGGTAGCTAGGTATGTAGTGCAGTGCAGTGCAGTCTGCAATGCAGCGAAGAACAGGCATGGCAGGGCCAGTTAGAAGGGAACCCAACGGGAAGCGACCCAGAGACCTGGTGCTACCGAGGCTCGACAAGTGGTGCGGGTGCCGTCAGGGTAGCAAAGAGGACTGGGACGGACGGGGACGAGCAGGGCATGGAGCAAAAGGACCCAGTAGCTTGGAACGGGTGTGCAACCACAATTTGCTGTGTTGGTTGGCTGGGTGTGAGATTAAGAGGTTAGTACATACATAACTACGGATAGATATGCTTTAATCCGTGTTTTAATCACGACCAATCTCCCTTCCTGGAATACCGAGGGTTAGGTAGGCCAAGGTTGACAAAAAAGAATGTCCTTCTGTCTGCTTTTTGTCAAGGGCAGGCAGAATGTTTAGGTTCAGGTGTAGAATGTTGAGCAAACTTAGGTTAATTAGGTGACCTTTTCGATCCTCCCGCTATGGTATGTTCATCGATCGAGTCCATCTCGTAGATAGTCAGACCCAAATAGATCGGTACTGTTTGATTTCAAAGGCATCTGCAGCTTGCACGCTCTAAGTCAGGGCATGATGGCTGCTGTGGCTTGATTCTATAATACAACATGATTGGTTGTTTCCCCCCAGCTGTGCGGATATAGAAAGCCACCGGATGGTGCGGTCAGCTTTGAAATCTTAAGTGCACCACCCCCAGTGCATGTAATAGACAGATCCCCTCTAGCATTAGCGAAGAGGGAATACATTGGACGGACATGGTATCCGTAGGTCGGTACATAGGTAGTAGCAATTCCTTTGAGCCTGTATGCCTTCGGTAGAAGAGAACCAAATTCCCGGCACGACCCCCCTGGTCCTTGATTCAAGGGGCTTTCGGGTGGTCCCAACGACGCGGGTGGGCTCAAGCCTGACAACCCGGTGGCCTGGGTCGGACAAGGTGCAACCGATGGTTTGGGAATGGTCCTGATCCTAGCTCTCAAGTTGGTGGGCGTATAATTAATTACTTGCCCGGGGAGAACTTTTAAGCGTTACATATGTACCTATGTTTCCAGCATATCCTGTCTTGGCAAAATAGAGGCGTTCAGCTGATGCCCGTCCGCTGGTTATTTGACGCCTGTGGGAACCTTGAGAACTGCATCAACAGCTCAGCTCGCAGGAGATTGCGGCCGAGGCTCAAGCCACATCGACGAAACTGACAAGCCGGGTTCCAAGGATTGCTTTGCATACGTGATGCCATTTGGTGCGTTATGTATGTGTGTTGTCGTTCAGGGAGAGATGGATACGAGGAAATGAGGTGCAACTCGATGAGGCCCCCAACCACGATGGTTAGCATCTGCCAATAATAGATATACTCTGAACTAAGCAGACCGCAATATCGTGAGGCTGGATCACTGCTTGTGTAGTCTTGAGCTAGTTTGCAGTAGATGACTACCTGTTTATTTCTGCCTATATACTCTCAAGTACTACGTATCATGTTCTGACGCAGTCCCGTGAGTCATGCGATTCAAGTTAACTCTGAAACAAAGACGAACTCAATCTCTTTCCCGTGTGGACTCATCGGATGAGACTCCAACGCTATGGATGAATTGACAAAAGTTAGATTTCTCAGTTTCTTGAAGAGTCACTCGCTTCTGCCGCCGGCACCGTACCGTCCCGCGTTTCATCTTAATTAGCTGCAGTCTTTGACGTGAGAGTCAGAAGTCTCTTTTGAAAACTCAATGCGCAGTAACGTAGCATATTCATGATTCTGCGCAATTTAGCAGCTCGCAGTAGATGTTTTAACTGCTAAATGGATCCATTTTACGTATTCCTTCGTACATAGAGTTTAATTATGTTAACCATTCCTAGCATGTCAAACAACCCCTGTCCTTGTCAGCTTGTCCGTCCCCGGGAGATGTGTTTCGCCGATCCCTCGGAGGAGTTTCTGCACCTCTAATAAACCGCCCTTTCAACATTAGGTTGCTGTTTGAGCGGAACAGAAGAGGATCCCAGGCTCGTAAATATTTCCCTCTTCGGCACTCACTTTCCTTTCCCCTCTTTTCCCCTCATGCCGGGCGTGTTTGTACAGTACATACACTTGTATGTAAGTTGGGTCTTGGGAGCGTTGTAACATCAATTAAGGCTATCATATATCCCAACGTCCTATTAGCCGTAACCGAGATGTGAAAGTGACGACAGATAGGTCGAGGCAAGGGGTCGAGGGCCTGATCCGCCAGTCTGGGTCTGTAATACCGCACAAGTAAAATACCTACAGTACGGACGAAAGCATTTGCAGCCAACGTGGGACCAATGGTTGATCTGACACATGTTATCATTCCCGGGAATCTGGTCAGCCACCTCAGCATCGTCATTGTCGTCGTTGTACATACATAGTGAGTAATGCTGGACTTGTGACTGGTCAGATCCTCATGGAAATCGTTATCCAGTAATTCGGGACATCCTCGACGCCTCGCCGAACAATCGATAGGTCATATTGCTCACCATGAACAATGTCTCGCTTCTACAACTTTGGTGCTATGTCGGGGACTCGGGGGGCGCATCTCTCCATCGAAACCTGGATGAGCCCCGGTATTCTTCAAGCATGATCCAAAATGACCTCAGGCATTCTTCTTCAGGTATCCCTGGCCTTACATATACGGGACTTATAGCCATCTCAGAGGTCTATTGGATACCGGAACTAGGTGATCTGTCCCGTCCCAGCTCATGCACTGGGGGAGTCACAAGCTCAATGCAAGACACCCAAGCCCGTTTATGCATCTCCAACGCTGTAATACCGAAATGCGTTTCCCTTCAGCCATTCAGCACATCTTCTGACGCATATCTTTCCCTTAATTCACTTCGCTTACACTGCTCCGAACCTTTGCAGTATGCATGTTTCACCGCGTTCAGTGCTGTGTATTATGCCGTCCTGCTGTGTCACCCACCATGCATTCAACATCAGGATTCGACGTGATAGTACGTTAACCCAGCTTATGTAAATATGCCCCTGGCTCGTTCTTATTGTTCCATCTAGCTCATATAGCCTAATCAATGCATGTTGCGAAATTCACCATAATTAGCCTCAATTTAGCAAAAGGATCGAGATTTTGTCATACATACTGCAGTTCGAATTCTGTGCAACCGAAACCCTTGCATTGCTAGGGCTGACAGGCGCCAAAATGTAAATATGTGAGAATATATGCAAGCGTCAACATAGCACGATCGATGCCCTGTATTCATTAGTCTATTGGATTTCGCTCGTGCCTATGATTCTGAATTGTCCCTTTTATCTAATATATCCAAACTTTAGACTAAAAAATCTACATGATCGGCGTGCCCTCCTCCTGTGGGGGTATAAGTCATCTCATCTAATTCACCATCAAATAGTTACAAAGAAAATCGTATTTCCCAAGAGAGGACGTTGCAAGTCATTACTCTCATAACAGGCATCCTCTAGAAATCGCTCCCCGGGTATGGACTGGCTATCCCGCTTCCAGGCACGCTGTCGTTGCTTGACATATATGTCTGGTCTATTCGGAAGATCCAGTCCATCTTGTCACGCTCGTTCCGTGCCGCAAATAGCCAGGTGTTGTCTGTCCCATAAACGGCAAACACTGCCGACTGCATCCGCTCTGGTAAACGCTGGAGACCTGGTCCTCCTGATGAGGCACCGCCTCCACTGCCCGTCCAGATGGTAGAGATGACACGGCCTGAATCAGTCCGTCGGTGTCCTGGGGTAAAATCAGGCCCACCGTCCTGACCGTTCTGACCATGTTCTCCAGAGTCGTTAGGCCCCTGAAGCAAACCCAGCACGCCAGGCTGGCTGTCAATGCGAGAGTTTCGTAAACTTATCAGCCCCACCTCATCACCATCAGTAGCAGAATGCAGATGGAGATATGGTCGCCTTAACTCAACGAATCTCTTAACCCAACGAGTTGAGTCGCTGTTTGGAATCATCAAGTATCCGCCCTTTAGCACTTTGGGGTTCTTCGGTACTCGGATGACCGTTGCGACAAGTGTCGGTTGCGCTGAAGCCTCAGACATCAACCCATCCGTTGGAGGGGCCATGTTGCTCGGGCTAAGGATGTTGTTCGACGGATCGGGATATTTCTTCCAAAGTTTCAGGCACGTTGTCAAGAGGTCTGTTTGCTCTTCGTTATATTCAGGCTTGGGTGGCGACTCTTCCACCGTGATAGTTTCGTCTTCTTCGGCCTCCGTCGCCTCCGGTATCTCCGATGGCACCTCTTCCGTGTCTTCCTTCGTAGGCTCTGCCTCCACTGGGCTGTCCTCTTCGACGCCGTCAATTTCAGGTTCTGCTCCCTCGGCTTTCTCGACTTGCTCGGCTTCAGGTTTGTCTGTTCGGGATTCCTGTTCGACGCCGTCAATTTCAGGTTCTGCTCCCTCAGCTTGTTCGGTTTGCTCGGCCTGAGATTTGTCTGTCTGAGATTCTTGTGTTTCCGTAGAGAGTTCAGCTTCAGGCTCGTCTGCCGTAGGCTCGTCTGCCGAGGGTTGTTCAACATCATCTAGAGAAGGGGTCTGAGACGTCTCGGGTGTATCGTTAAGCAAATCATCGTCACTTGGAATGATTGGCTTCAACTCTGGAGAAGGTTCGGGTTCGGGTTCCTTCTTCTCAGACGTGGTGTTGGTTCCGTCCAAGCCAAGCTTAGTCAACACGGTCTCCGTGACTGTCATATCCGCGGCACGTTTCTTCTTCTTGCGAGCCACAAGAAAATCGCTGACCAACGACACTCCTCGGGGTGTCCAACTTGTCAGGTTTTCCTCGCCCTTGACGTAGTCATGTTGACTATTCAGCCTCCACAAGTCGCCAACTTTCTTGACAGGAGCAGGGCGCATGGCAAGAGTGAAAATTCCCGTCGAGGAACGCACAAAACGTACATTCTGCCACAATGCCGAGAACATTGAGGTCTGACGCACGAAAGTTCTTGATAGAATCTGCACGCAAACCTTTTGTGAGAACTTCATCGGCTCGGCTAGTTTCTCGGAGCTGACCTCCCATGAGATGGTCATCTGAACTCTGTATTTGTCTTGTGTTACTCGGTCGAGCAGCAGTGAGTTGTGCAAGCTAGAATCCCACTGCGCATAGATTGTAAGGCTTTTAGTACCATTGGCATTTTCACGAAAGATGGGACTTTGAGACAGCTTCAGAGAAATGTCAGGCTCGTTGGCACCCATGTCAGGTGTCTTCCCAGCCGGGTCAACGAGCCTAATCCTTCCAACCCGAACAGCAGCGACACCGCCCCATGGAAGGGCATCGCCAGAGCTGTGCGAGATGTTGATGCCGATTCTTCTTTGTAAACCTTGATGAAGCTGATAGGTTCCAGTGTCGAGCTCGCTGGTTTGTGTGACCTCCACGGCGCCATACTCACCGTTTTCGTTCAGCTCCATGATCTGGATTCGGGAAAGTAGATCATGCTTCTCCTGGGTAAAAAACTGCGATTCGTTGATTCGCGATGCTTTGGCCTTGTCTTCCCTGACAGGCACAGCATCTCTCATATCATCCCAGCTAAGCAGCTTATCCAGATGCATGGCAGAAACTTTGGCGAATATGGCAACTCTCAAAGTAACATCTCGGGGAGCAGATAAAGGAATGCTCATACTATGAACACTCTCAAAGCGGATGGGCCCCTCATCGAAGTCTTTGATCATTTGTGTCGTGGTAATGCCATCCTCTTCTGATATGCCAGGGATGAAGAGCTGTGCGTGGACTTCAGTGCCTTCTCGCTCGGCAAACCCCACCAATTCGTGCATGACAACGTTGAACTTCAGGGTATTTGTTGGCGCTCGAGCATGTGATGGCTCGAGAGACAGCTTGATGATACCAAGAACATGTGATGTGTAGGGCGATAGAACATCTAGAGTAGCATCTTGAACCCGGCACTCGAAAACGGCCTTCAATGGCACATCAACCTCGCCCACAAGCGTATATGATGGCATACATGTCTCAACAAACGGGTTATCGAGACTGAGGTGCTGTGCATATTCCGGTTGGTCGAGATACTGGTGCATCTGTCGCATCTGCCGTACGCGGTCATGTAATTTCTCCAGACTCCATAGATGAACCACGGTATGCTTGTAATCAATCACACGAACGCCAATACAGGGCTTGTGGGCTTCCTCCAATGCGACATCGTCACCCTCACCAGTTAGGCCATTGAGCACCATGTCATACGACGAACACAAAACATGGCCAACGTCTACCGCTGCAAACTGGAAAACAACGTGCTCATCAAGTTCGTGGCTCATGACTTGGGCTTCTTTGAGAATGGATGCGTTTTGCAGTACCGCTTCGGCCATCTTTACAAAGTGCCGGCCTCGCCAAATCTTGACAATGTTCTTTGCCGTCTTAATCTCTTCCTCGGAGAGGTTTGGGCTCTTCTTTGGCATTTTCAAGGGATCCATCTTTTCGATTTTTTCCTCAAATTGCTTCCGCTGTTGGTTGAGTTGTTTTTGCATGTTTTCCTTCAACTCCTTGAGAGCTGCCTCCATCTTGACCTTTTCTTGTTTAATTTCTTCGATCTCGACGTTAGCAGCCTCAGCATTCTTCAGCTGATCCTGATACTCCTCTTTCTGCTTCTCCAGTTGGTTTTGCAGCTCTTCTCGAACCTCTTTCAGCCTATCGTCGGGCTCTCCTTGTTTCGGTGTTGAAGGTATGGTCAAGGCCGTATCCAACGACAAGTTATCCATTGTGCCGTTCGACAGGTACTTATCCCTGATCGGGTAAGATGACTCCGAGTCGTCCCCATCCTCACGAACATTTACTCTTTCCGCCCTTGCCCTCTGCACATCCTCGAATAAGGCGTTGAGCTCTTCGTCAGACAGACTAGTGAAATTTTGATCAGATCCGAGAATTGCGCCAGCTGCCTCTCGTCTCGCAAGCGACCAATCTGATTCCTTGCCACTCCTCTGTAACACCGATGGAGATTCTGGTCGAGAAATGTCACCAAATTCGGATAACCTACTCATTGATCGTTCATGGCCGGGCCGGAGACTTGGTGATGGTGAGCCGCTTCGATCGAGTGCTTGAAGCTGACTGGCTGTGATTGAGTGCCGAAGCAAGCTTTGTGGTCTCTCTGGAACCTCGGCCCGCTCTGCTCTCGCCTCCATAGGATGGTTGAATCGGAAAATATGGAAGTCGCCCAGAATAACACGGTAACCAGAATGAAGCTGCGATGGCTCAGTGATGCGCTTTCCGTTAATCATGACTGAAGCACCCTCGCTAGGAGTCAGAGTCACAGTTCCATCCGGAGCATTCTCAAAAGAACAATGATCGTGCAAAATTCTGGATCCATTAAGTCGAATATTCGCTTGGTGCTCGGCGTTGGTATCGACATTGCCAACTGTTGTGGTACCAGGCTTGAGGTTGTAGACCAGGCACTCAGCCAGAAGCGGATCATCGGACAAGTTGACCAAATGCGGCATCTTCTTTGGTGTATGCAAACCGATAAAACCTTTCTCAATACTAACACCAAGTTCTTCAAGAGCTGCTTCACGTTCCTTGTGAATTTCCTCGGTTTTCAGAAGCTTCTCCTCCCATGTCTGGTTTAGATCCGTAAGCAGCTTTTCGCTCTGGCTCAGTTGCTCCGCGATCTCTGCCTTCGAGACCTTCTTCAGAACACCGTCTGAGCCAGTAATGCTGACCATCTGCTGATCCAAAGGTGTGCCTTCGGGATAGGTTTCGCCAGCAACCATTCCGCTTCCTGCAGCCCCTCCAGGAATAGGGCCACCTCCAAGTTTGCTTCTCAATAGCGATAACTCCTCCTTCAACTCTCTGATCATACGGGCGTTGGCATCCTCGTTGACAACGGCGTGGTTCTTGATTCGCTTCGCAGAGTCGGCATATCGCAGAGTACTGAGGGTTTCGTCGAAATTGATATCGGCCGGACTGACGGCTGCAATCATTGCCGTCATACTGTTTCCACCTAAGGAGTCCTTCAACAACCAGGTCAAGACACTGTCTCGGTACGGAACTTGTCCAGAGCCTTTCTTCTTCTTGGAGCCAGTGGAGAGATCGGCCAAGGCCGCAATAACACGACCCAATGTTGACAGCGATCGGTTAATTTCAGCACCCTCCTTCAGTCGTGCACCAGTCGCACCAGTCGATGTCGCTCGCTCGGAACCTGCCAAATCGACTAGACTAATCTTTGCAACCTTTTCCATCTCCATCTTTGTGTCAGCATCGTACTTCTTCTGTGTCAACATAAGAGTAAAGACGGCGTGACTTCGACTGGACGTCGCGTTCATGTTGGTGGCGGCGACTGTTCGAGCCTTGTTTCCTTCGTCCATAAGGTGTTCAATTTCCTGGAATCCGTTGACCACGAGTTTGGCAAGATCTTCGACATAAGGACCTGTAGAAGGGTGCTCTCGGACCTTGAGATTGCCTTTGGTCGATGGGTTAAGCAGATCGCGTACTCGTTCGTTATAAATCTCTAGGTAAGAGACTTCGACTGTGCATTTGGTTGTCTTATCACTTTGGATCTGATCGATTCTGGTGAACATGTCCTGGCAAATCATGGGGATGATGCCTATTTCCTTTCCATAACCCATCATGGAGTACGACTTTCCAGAACCGGTTTGGCCATAGGCAAAAATACAGTTGTTGTAACCTTGGAAGGCATTGTCGAGAAGAGGCTGTCCCAGATCGTCAAAGAGGTTCGATTGACCGGCGTAATTGGGGTCGTCTTTGTTGAATGACCAGTAGGAACGATCGAACGCAAAAGCCTTGGGGCCTCCATCCTTCACGCCTTTTCCATCGGGTGCGCTAATCACCGTCTGGTTCCCTTTCATTTCCACAATACATTTTGCACCTCGCTCGATTTCTACGTCCCTAATCAGCGCCGCTCTTTGGTTCTCCAAGTCCAAATCTATGCAAGCCACTCACCTCTGCTGTTGAAAGGTCGACATCTCACCACCACCTTGATATTTCCTCCACCGGCGGGCGGCATGGCTGGAGATTTGTCTAGGGGACCCAAGTCGGTCCCCTCTAGACAATAACTTGATTGCTGAGAATGCGCGGGGTTCGGGAGGGATCAAGGCTGTCCCCGGAGTGAGAGATATATCGGAAGCGTATAGTTTATTGCAAAGGCATGCGACTCCACGGCGTAGTGTCTATCCGGGGCCTCAGCGCATTGTCTCGTCGCTTGTCGATATCGCTATGTAAGGGGTTGACCGTCCCTTGAAGCACAGTCTAAGAGGTACGTATCCAGAAATGACGACAGTGCCGGACTCGGTATCGCTGTCAAGGTTTCGGCAGGGGATCGATGTGGGTATAAAGCTTGCTGTTGTTGAAATCGTTGTCGTAAAGGCTAATATGAGAACGCTCAACCGTTTGTTGTTCGGCAGAACGAGTTGATACTTTGCGATGGTTGCTTGTCAACAAATTTGGTGGGCGCGGTCGGAGGATTGGTCGCGGTGCAGCTGCGCTTGGTTCATGTCCCGTGCTTTGATTGGCAGCTGATGCTTGAGCAGGGGATCCGGGGTCGCGACTTGGTTGGAGTGGATGGTTCTGGATGGTTCACCGTTCACGTGAAAGAGGCTTCAAAGTTGTTAAAGGAAATGAACTGCCGAGCATTAGCCGCAAGCCATCTAAGGCGTCGTCAGCTGCCGAAACGAACTTCGTCTGTATTCGTAACAAGAATCGTTGATTTGACGAAAGCAACTTTGTGAACCTTATCAGCCTTATACCTTGCCAGAACTCATACTGTGTTGAATGTCAGGGCCCTTTGGCATTGACTCCCGCTTCAACTTTCGCTTCCGCTCCCGTCCCCGCGTTTCATTTGTGGATCGTTCCATGCCACGAGAAACGGTTAACTCATCAACATGGAAGTCAATGTTTCAACGTGCAAGCCTTCATCTCGCAGTCAACTACTTATCGATATGAATTCGTGTTCAGTCCTCTTCCATCTCACGTTTTCATCCGGTGATACAGATGAGAAACAGACTCGACAAGAAGCAAGATGGAACACTCAACCAAAACCATCAAATAACTCAATGATCTAACAAAAAAGAAAAGAAAAGAAAAGAAAAGAAGGAGGGGCAAGTGGCAAAAGAATACAGCATTTATCGTGCGAATGTCTTGATTGATTGGCAAACGCTGCTCTGATTATTGCTACCGACTAAGACAAACAGGCCCATTCGCCTTGCTGTTCCAGAGGCCAAAAATGAAGCGAGATGAAAATGGCACACCAGGATATCTCGCTTGAGAAAACAATTCGTCGAAACGCCTTGAGACTTGCATATGTAGGAGTGCCCAGGTCTGTCTCTTGCATGAGACCATGACCAAGATACCTTCACGCAGCTTTTAACCACATTTTTGGTCTGGACGACTTGAGACATATCGAGGCTGGTGCAACGCGATGCTTCACTGGCTCATACGAAGCGAGGCTTGCTACTCGCAAGTCTAGGATCAGCCGTACTCTTGTTCTTGACGCTCGTTTTGCAACATAAGGCCACACGCCTGACGATATCAATTGGTCTGCAACATGATTAAGTGATGTCAATTGCTGGAAATTTCAATATGTCGTGGCAATATCGGTTCAACAGGCAAAGGATGAGCTTGTAATGATGAAGTTCTGGAGTGCAAATGGCACACCTCGACAAGGACAAGGGCTGGCCAATCCTCAATTGACATTCGCTGCCCAACAGTTCGCCTTGGAGCAAGTCATCCGGATCCAACGGGACGGTCATACTAGACCAGCTATGTAAAGAAACAAGATTTACTTGGCTTTTGACAGCTTCGAGAAAGAGAAGGGAACCCTGCGTCGCTTACAAGATCGGCAACCCGCAGACTTGCCGTCGAAGGGCTTTGCATGCCGTGACCCCCCAGATCAACAGATGCACATGGCGCTTGCTTGGCCCAATGAGCCTCACGATCGTCAAAGCTTGAACGGGTGATAAGCGCAGATCTGGGTTCATCCAAATAATAGCATCTCTTGTAGAAGGTGATCAGCCTTATTGATATCCGCAACAACCCCTACATCAACATGCTAACACACTTGTTTTAGCAGTGATGGTCTCGAATTAGACAAGCTCTGTATAAACTTCCCTTCGCGCATCATTGGCACCAGACGCACCCATTCAATATTTGCCACGCAGGGCGAACGCTGAACACCAATGAATGATTGGACCACACCATTCGCCTCACTTTCAAAGGCTCACGGCGTATGGCAGGGGTTTCCTAACATATTAGTTCCGGTTACAAGGAATGAGAGAAACACATGCGGCAAATTAAATGTACAGTAGGTACCGCTTGAGGACTTCCAGATTCGTGCTGGGATATCAGCCTGTAGAGCGGTGAGCATAGTCACACGCAAGAGACCAACATACCTTCCTTACCTTGGGTTCGCATACATTAGCACGAAATGCACCCTCTATCCATCAGGCACATCGTAACCATATCTTGTAACTTAGCAGGCTGTGCCGAATTTAGATAAATACCCTCCCTCCCTTGGCCCAGCCCATATATCTTTAACCTTCCCAGCCTGTCTCGATATCCGTAGATTCGTCAGTAGGATCCCGTTGTGCGACCATGTCCTCTTCAATGAACAAATACTGGATCCCGCATCAAGACATCCACAGAAAGGTCATTACCCAGGAACTCCAGTATTATCTGGGACCTCAGGCAACAGTCCGCCCATACACCTTGGAGGTATCTCTTCGTCAAGCTAGCCCAACGGCTATCCTGTGCTCATGAATTCGATCGTAGGGAGAGGATGGTTTCCTCATCACCACTCCCGGATCCTGCCTCACAGATGTTGGTCACTGCTGGTTTGTAAAGCAACGCCCCAGGTTTATTGACATTTTTGACAGGAACAAATCGATGATATCTGCCGAAAGTCGAAAGATTTGTGGGATCGACAGACCGCAGCCAAGGTCCAACAGAATCCCGAGAAACTGTTGAAACGACCGTTACACCAGCCTGTCATTGTTTCGAGGGGGTCGTCCAGAGACTCTCATCGACGATACAACGACCGACGTCGGCATGATGATGATTGAGCCCCAACATGACTCAGCAGCAGTCATAACCATGCTAACTTTCCAGTACGCCAAGAGAAGACTGACAGACGCCTGTGGGGGTTTTTTCGGCGTGCCGAGCCGTCACCTTAGACTTTGAGGCCCGTGAAACTATCTGTGTTGGGATGCTAGAGTGCGGTGAAGCAAAGGGCTGCAGGCTGGAAATAGCCATGGTGAAGTAGAAGCTGTGTGGTGCCCGAGATAGACATGTGGAGGATGAGATACCCAATTGAGCCGAATTAAGCAAGTGTCATGATGGTTGCCATGCATGTCCACAGACGCGGTGCCATCTGGCATGATTCCAACCCAACGGAGACCATATGATTGCAAATACTGCCCAAATTACTTTCGTTTTAGGCATCCAGTGCAGGTAAAGTCGTAGCTGCACGCAAGTACAGTAGTGGGGTTTGTGAACTCGGGACTTCGTGTTCCAATCGGATTTTTAGTTGTCTGTGGTCATGAATTGTGTGATCGGGGTTAGATAGGGTTTAGGTTGCTGTGTTTTATCGCCTTTTGATAGAAAATAACGATGAATCAGATTTTGATCTGATATTCCCACGATTTGTCGATTGCGCGAGCTATAAGACTTAATCGCCAATTCGTTTGGGATCGAGAAGCTTTTCGTATCTCTGGAGGTCCATGGGACCAGTTGACCAGAGGACTATCGCTTGCACACACACCTCCTTCGACTCTTGATGTGGTTGTTTCTCGTCACGGGTGGTCTTTTGCTCCGCGATGTACCCTATCACGTTGACAAACTCGCCGACACGTGTTTGCTCGGCTGTGAGGGATTCCAGAAGCAGGCTGACATCCACCGAAGCGGTTACATTGCTATCTCTTGGACAAAGATGACCAAGAGAAAGGCAAGCCGAAGAGGTTGAGTAAGAAGTGACACTATCTCGTGTTAGCCAACAGTACGCGCCGTGGATGATTGTGTGAGCAGGCACAACACAGCAAAGCACACAACGAGTGCAAAGAGTCTTCACCGGTCATACCATCCAAGAAATCTGACTTTGTCACCGATAGGTACAGTTGGAAGGTTCGACAGCAAGTGAAGCTGAGAGGGAACTGGGCCCCGCGACATGTCCGTTGCTTCTGGGGGCCTTGTCAGAGGTTTTGAGGCCCGAAAGGTGTGATTATGCTGCAGCGACGGAAGAAATCCCTCAATGTTGAGTATGCTAGTGACGTAAAATAAGGAGGCATGTAAGAGAGTTCATGGAGGCTGAAGATGCTGTTTACGTTTGATGTCGAGCTTCACGTGAAATGGGTCACGGAACACCAGATGTACAGTGCATTTGATACCAGGCTAGGCCTTGGCTACATGAACTGTGGCTTCTACAGTATGAGTTCGCACTCCATCCAGGTACCCTAAACATCAACCGCTTTTTTTCTCACTTGGAGTTTGACTGTATCACCTTTCTTCATCGTACAGTCACTTATTGGCTAATTCCTCAAAATGTCTGCCCAGTCACCTCCAAAATACATCTATAAAATTGTTCCTTCACCGCCTGAGGACCCGTTTCCCAGAGAACACCCCCTATCAGAGCTTGATCGAAATGATGGCTTCATCCATCTGAGCACGTCAGCTCAAGTGAGCCATTTAGATAGACAACATGAAATGTAACTAACACAGTCCAGGTCCCCAAGACAGCCGACTTATTTTTCACTGAGTTCTCCTCGCTCTGGATCATCAAGCTGGAATTCACCCAGTTTGCTGATTTGATAAAGTGGGAGGATGGCTTCCCCCATCTATATGACAATTTCGGGGCGGATAACGTTGATTCAATTGAGAAGTTTGTTCGCGAAGAAAATCAAACATGGGGCGAAGTGATGGCAAAATCGGACTGGTTAGAGTAAACGGGCTCTTTTTTATTATGTGGCAATGCAGCATCTATAGGCTCTGCCTCATTATTCCTTGCTAGTTAAGCATCTAGAGACCCAGATCTTTCTCGACCATGCCCCTGCAGATGGGATGGTAAAAGTCTTTGTTCTTCTCAAAAGTGCTCAATGCCAGCTGCTTATCCACCTTGTTGAGAGCGCGGAACAGAGGGCGCACAAACTTCATGCGACCAACTCGTCCAAGCAGAGTAGCGGCGTCTTGGTAGATGGCAGAATCCTGCGCCTTGAGAGCAACCTGGTAGTATGCCGACAGAATCTCGACGTTCTTTGATGACAGAAAGTCATATGTCTTGCCCATGAGCTGAGCTCGGTCCGCGGTTAGCTCACCGGACTGCTGCACCTCAGCCAAGAAGACAAGTTTCTGGTTTGCAGTAAAATTCTCGAGATCTTTGGAGCTAGGTTCAAAGCTCTGATAAAATGTCAGCGGACACACGCTACACCACAGGGGGTTTGACATACGGCATCTTTCCACTTAGCTGCGAGGTCGTAGCACTGATTTGCCAAGGTGGTGTCAAACTCAGGCTTAGGGGGCAGACCGGGCGTGTAGAACTTGTCTTCCCAGTTGATACCGGCGATTTTATTGGAAACTTCCTGATCTCCAAGGTTGTTGAAGAAGTCGAGGAATGTTTGCTTGAATTCAAAGGAGTCAAGAGACTTGCCTGACCACTTGGTGAAGTAGAAGGGAATGAACTTGTCAAAGTTTTCCCGGCCAACAACGCCTTCGAGGTAGTAGAGGAAGTGGAAGCCCTTCTCGTACGCAACGGTGCTGTAAACATCCTCAGGGTCAACCCCCTCGTGCTTGATGATAAGCTTGGTGTATTCGTGATCCTTGCCGAAAAGTTCCACGGCATCCTCTGTGATATGGTCAGCCAAAGTTTCATAACAATGCGGTGTCACACACCAAGAGCTTTCCATCCGATAATGGCAGAGAAGTGAAACTCGGCATCACCGTGGATGGCGGCTTGGATCCGACGTTCGAGGTACATTGTCCAGCCCTCATTCAGCCAACTGGTGTCATTAGCAGCGCAACATCTGGGGATTGGACGTCTTAGACTTACAAATGCTCCCAGCTGGCATTGGAAACCAAGTTACCGCTCCAGCTGTGGCTCAACTCGTGCGCAATGACATCCACATTCTGGCGGTCGCCGCTGATAATTGTAGGTGTGGCAAAAGTATAGATAGGGTTCTCCATGCCTAGATTCGTGTAAGTTGTTTTGAAGACATCAACAAAGAAAAGGAAGCCCTAACCTCCATATGGAAAGCTTGGGGGCAAGACCAAGACGTTATAAGCTCCCCACTTGTAGGGGAAAACAAGCTTCTCTGCCACCTCCATAAACTTCTCCATATCACGTTCAAGCTCCCATTTGCATTCTTCCAGCTCGTTGGGACCCGTGGCAACAATGCTTCTAGGGCCGATGGGGGCAGTCGCAATATCGCCAGAGGCCACGGCAAAGAGATAAGAGGGGATAGGTACCTTCTGCTCAAACTCATAGAGCTTCTCCTCGCCAGGCTTAGCATTGTGGTCACCCACAGGAACACCACTCGCAACAACTGGGAGGGATGAAGTGAGCTTGAAAGTGAAAGTCGACTTCACATCAGGAGTGTCCTGGCAAGGGAAGATAGATCGGGCATTGATAGCCTGGCATTGGGAAAACATGTATGGATGCTTCTTGTTCGAGGTCTGAGCAGGAGTGAGCCACTGCAGAGCAGTGCATTTGCTCGTTGTCTTGAGGTCAATAGCAATGTCAATCAGCTCGCCTTTTGCAACTCCATCAGGCACAGAGATATGAAGAGGGGCGCCGAGGGGTGCATTATAATCCTTCAGTTCCCACTTGGACTCTGTCGAGTTGATGCGGATAGTGGAAATATCCACGTACCGAGAGTCGAGAATAATCTCCTTGCTCTCTTTGTCTGTCTGTGACTCAAGCTGGAGAATAACAGAACCCTTGAGGGCCTTTTCCTCAAAGTCGATCTTGAAGTTTGCGGTTGTGTGGCGTGTCCGCCAAGCGCTGTAGTTAGAGAGAGTGCTGGGATCACGATTGGCCGTCATGTTGACAGTTGCGAAGGTTCGTCTAAGGTTGTGATTGTGAGTGATGGTAACTTGACAGGTTCGCAAAATGGCGGGTTTCTTGAGTGATGAGAACCACGACATGAGGGTCTGTTGAATCGCCAATTCCAGTGGGCTCAGTCATGACAGCCATCGGTTGTTTCCATCCATTCAATTCCTCCTCTCGAACATCACGTGAGCAGACCCGTCCAGTTGGAATTGGTCGACCACCTAAAAGCCGTATCAAACATGGAAGTACCGGCATCTTGCAGAGGAACTTTTGTATGTGACTATATTTACGATACCATATTGAAACGGATTGCGACAATTGTTTCGGTCATCTGACACTGCAGTTACCTACGAATGTTACATGTATCAGGTAAATTTCTTCTCATGTGTGATCACGTGCCGGTGACTGTTGTCCATCAACAACAACAATTTTCAAATCATAGGTGGACTTTTATTGACATGCTTTGTGGCATCTCGAGGAATCGCGTACGCTAATTGAAGACACAATTCTTCCGCGGGGTATATGCACCACGGCTGATTGTTGAGCTCCGCTGCTTCTCGAACACTGCAATTTCGCAGGCCCCTGATCGACTTTGCAAAGTGATCCCTTCTAATTATCGTCGTGTATTGTCACTACTGACCATCTTTGACCCAAGATGACTACAAATATAGCCAACTATAGCAAACCCCGAGAGACCCGAAAGCCGTTTGTCCCCGGTAACCTAGCAGGGGATTGGTTTGGGCTCGGTAACGGGCTTGGCACACCTGAAAAGGGCTATTTTGGAAGCCAAAGAGCAAACGTCCGGAAGAAAGCAGCCCTGATCTTCCGTTCTAATAATAACGTAGAACAAAGAACCACCAACCCCTACAGTTTGTCCGGAAGTTGAAGATCTCGCCATTTGTTGGAAATCTGAAATAAGTTGTTATTCAGAGAAGACTCGAAGAGAGACATAACTCAGGTTGCATACTTCCTTAGTGTACTCTGTAAGCCTCATTCTCTATCCATGACTGCATAGGTATGTGCATAACCTAGAGCTAATCGGATTTTCAGTTCGTTTCCCCTCCTCTACCCGAGGAACGAATGCGACTTGGTCTACAAATCAGGTTAGACCACCCGTTTCTAGAAGCTGGGTTTTCGATTTAACTATCTCGACATACCTTATTAACTAAAGTATATATATGTATCTGAGGTTATAGTTTGGACAGATATTGTCATCTCCGAAGTGACAGATTTCTGACACATCCCAACTGCAATATAGCTGAGGACCCTTTGTAATTTTCACCATGACGAAGGTAGAATTGATGGCATGGAGCCCTGACTCGCATTCGCAAGATTTCTTGTTGTCAGAGGGCTTTCTTGCTCTGGAAAAGCCTTCTCCAAGAGTTTGCATAGGCATGAAACAATGATGCAAACCCTGCCAAGTGAACCATTTTATTTGCCTCTTCATCACAGCGGAATATTTCCTACAGTACATACATCCATGGATGAGGCTACGGACATATCTCCGAATAGGACACAATGACGGCAGTGAAGAAGTCTTTGGAGTCGTCAATTCCTTGACAAGGTTCTTGGCACCGCTGCAGGAGGCATTATGGTGAGGGAGCAAATATCACCCCACGAAACCACAAAGCGCAAGCGAGCCTGGGCCGGGTCTACGGTGGCAACGGTGCGAGTTGACGGGTGGGGGATCCCAGATGTTGATTTAATGCAGGGGACGCGCAGAACCAGTGGAGGCTGGGAGGCTCAGATTCTAGTTAGCACTATCCTATGCATCCCTGCTCGGTATCTTCAGCCCTGGTCTTAATATGCGAGTGCTACAGTATCGGTTTGAGTCAACGTGGGCATTGGTATGTATGTATGTATGTACTAAACATCTCGACCGTGACGAAACCGGCTTACACTTGAAGCGGTCTGAGGAAGAGTTCGAGGTAGGGTTGCCACGCTGCCAAGCTGCCAAGCTCTGTATCTGTTGAAGACGTGTGAGATATTTACAACAACGAGGCCTCATTCTTGTTTGAAACGCGATTGTTATCTCAAGCGGGCTGAAATTCCGATAGATCCCTCGGAATATTGATGATGATGTTTGCTTGCAACGTCGGTCATGATATTGTGACGTTTAGACTTCAAGACCATACTGTGGTGTAACACAGAAAAAGCCAATCTCCCTTGACGATCTCTCTGAAAGATGATCCATCACTAAGCTGGTCCTTGTCTTATTTCCAGCGGAATGTCCTACTGCCTTAGTAGATGACATCCATGAGGTTAACTATCTATCGAATCTGTAACCGAAGTCCTAGACAAGATAATGAAACCGACCATCCGCGTGCTAGACGCTATATACTAACCACAATACGGTTAATCATCCGCCTCATCTGTATTACATGTAGGGCTGCACCTAACTTCCACCTCCACGTGCTCTACCCTAGGCACATGCATGATGCGCCACTAACGATTCCAACCAACTGGATGTCTTGTTCGGCTTTAGGAGGGAGGGAGAGGTGAGCATTTGGTCTGGATTTCTGTCCTGGCCAATTACTAAAAGTCTACCGACGACATGTCCCCTGTCCTTCAACGTAGTTTTGCATTTTTGAACCGGATGCCATGAAGGCTTGTTTCATGTCGCGGGGGAGGAAGAGTCTGCCTCAATGTTGAGCTTAAATCACTGACGGACCATATTAGACATGTAGAATATCGCATCATTATTCAGGTGTAGTTGAAGGGCAGTTGTGACAGGAAGATGGACAATGCACAGAAACTAGCGGGATATTGTTTGCTTGAGATAACAACTGAGACACCACACGGATGAAAGAGAACACCTGGGGTCGAACGTGAAAGCTCTTGTACGTTGAGCCAGTGATATTCTTTCCACCCACATACTGTTCCGGCTTTAACGATGCCCAGTTGTGCGTTTGGACATAGAGCAAGCCACAAGCCAAGTTGTGATCAGTGGATGATCGCCAAGCAATAACTGAAACTCACGCCAAAGGTCTGAACACAGACCAGGATTGGCTGTGTTGGCTCAAGAGATCTAAGCAATTCACTTCACGATCACCCACCTTGATGGAAAATTTTACATACAGGTAACCTACGTGTGTGGTTGAATTGGAAACAACGGCGTTGAGCCATGTGCGCCTCGATCTGAGACTTTCTAAAACCGAGTGATCCTTGACCGGGTGGACATCCCGGACCGACCGCAAGCACGGAACAAAGCCAGGGTCCCATGTTTTTTGGCATCTCGCTATAAGCGAGCTCAGCTATGAAAACTAAAAAGGTACGGATACAGCGCCGTACAGTAGATCAAAGCCATATCGTGGTGAGGGGATAGTGCTGCGGCTTGAAAATGTTGCAGCGTAGTGGAACTGTATCTCTTGGGGTGGCATATCAAGCTATGGTATAACTAGGTATGTGGACGACACTATTACCTTTTACAGCGTTGTCCCGACAGTGGCACTTGTATCCGTAGATGCACCTCAGAAATGACGCATAGCTCCTTCATTAACAACTGTGCCGCCAAACAGCCTAGAGAGCAAAGAGCAACAGATTCGTGAGGTGTGGTTGATGGCTGACAATACAAAGTTTCCTCACCGGATGTGAGATGAGTGACTGGCTACCTAGCTCTAAAAACGGTTATGTTTGAAAAGGGAACATGAGTTAGCTAGGTACTATAACTATAGGTAAGGTTATTTAAATATTCCGGCCAGGGTTATATGAAGAAATCCGCTGGACAGTGGTAGAGTGGAAAGAGGAAACTCGGCAGAAAAAGCAAAGAGATATGTAAAACTGAATGACGTCGTTAGTCAACAAATCTTTGGAAACACTGGAAGTATGCCGCATGAAAACTTGACAGCATGTTTCGAGAGGTTGCCGGCAACATACCTAGGCAGTACCGGGATGGGACGAAGGGTCTTCATCTTGGCCAAGCGGTACAGTACCACGTAGGGTAGTGTTTTTGAGACAAGTCTTTTTCGATCGACACGTTGTAGATCAAGCGCGAATACTTTGTTTGCTCTCGTTTGGTAGACGTTGCATTCGGGTTTTGTATCTAGGTGATCCACATCCCCTTTTGTCGGGGATAAAATAAAGTCCCCATAGTAATAAGCACCCTGTCAACCGTTGGAGGGAGAACAAAAGCAAATAACGGCGTATACTAACGAGTAGGTATGTATCTATTGATTCATCGAGTTGTCATATTATCCTTTGTGATATCCCTATTGTACTGCATTTATGTATATGATAGACAAAGGAACCTTAACTATAACTGAATGACCGGGGTTCTCAACACTAGGAAATATGACAGCTAGGAAAACAACTCGGCATGTAGTTGGATCTTCACGATAGGTTGATATACGAGGCAACTGAAAACTCTAAGAGTAGTATTCGGATTCTATCATATTTACATACAGTACCGAGATGCGCCAATCCAAACCGGATAGTGGACGATCCGTACAGAACGTTCGGGAATATGAATAATGAAGCCTCCAGCTGTGATGCAAATTAGTGATGTATGTAGTTGCAGTGCAGGTTGAACTTACTCGCGCAATAGTTACTATTAGCCAATATCCGATGCGTTTTTGAAACCCTGCCTACAGCACCTACATACATATCCTGCGGGTGCTGAGAGATATCCATCGCTGCCATGGAAGATGCAAGCGAGGCAACCCAATGGGGTGTGCCTCCTTCCAGATTTGATACATCTTGGAAACTGAAACATGGACGCCTTCCACGGGGAGCGCCTCTGTTTGTCAAGAGCCAATGCCCAACTTGGAAGGACATGATGCATTGAGCTTCCACTTTTCTCTCATAAAAAATTTCCACTACGTACCAACTTTTCTCAACCTCCACCGTCGGTTAGATTCCTTATTCTTAGCCACAACACCATCATGATCAGTCAATTGCACGAACCACAACAGCTACCCACCTACTCGTTACTTCCAAGACAACGATTGATGGAGCTTAAAGCTTAGTTTTCGCTTTGGGAACTGCTCGCGGAGACTCTTTGGCCGGCTTAGCTAGTCAGGGCTTGTCAACGGTACAGAGTAGGGCCCTGATCTCTCTGTCCGTCATGGTGGAGTGATACCTTGTCCCGGCTCCGCTAACGTAGTAGCCGAGGTTGGGTCCAGGGGCAGAACGAGACATGGGTTTACTACAATTCTAGGGAGTCTAGGGAGTGAAGGAGCCAAACGAGGCGTCGCCTGAAAACCGTTGGCAGCCACAAAAGCAAACTTCTAGTTTCTGACAGGCACTGTTGATCTATTCCTTTTTGCGATCCCACCCCGACCCTTGTTGACAGAGAGAGTTTGGGCCATCCGTCATGAACGAACCACTGTCTTCGTCTGCTCGTCAACCTCACCTAAGCTTTTGGTCTCGCGTGCCGCAGACGTCTTTGTGCGTGCTCTTATCCCAGGCCGAGCGATATCAACTCTTGTCAATGCATTTTATCTCTGGGGGCGTGACGCTATGCGCTTCAGGCGGGACGTTGGGTCCTGACTAGGATCCAGGCCCAGGGCAGGGCATGATATTCGATCATGGGTTGTCCAGAACAAGGGGGTTGACTGAGGTGCTCTCCGGTAAGTCTATGTCGAAACGACAAACGAAGAAAGCTAGCCGGAGAGCTCGCAGCTTGGCGCAGAAGCAATGCCTAGGGTCCCTTCCACAGCTACGGTCTGGGGGCAGAATTGTTATATACCATCTGTCCCAGGAATCCGAAACAGTTAAACCGGACCAATGCTCGTTGTACTTCATGCTATAGCACATTGCTCTCATTTCGATCGTAGTATTGTCATCCCAAGCTGTGGCAATTTAATCTCTGACACCCACCTACTTCCCATTGTGGCAGCCCGATTTGGTAGCATTGTTTCGACGCAATGGCTCATATTGCCAAGTGCCTCGTCGATATCGACACAACCTATATAACCAAGCTGGCCTCGCAGTCACCCAACGATTCGGTACGAACATGTTCTTCTTGTTTCAAACTTTTCTTCGAACCAAGCTTACTTATGTTACCTTTTCAGAAATCATCACCATTACCCTCACAGGAGAAGTCCTTCACTTGGAGAATGCAACAGCCCGATCCCTCGAAGAAGTACCAGTTTTTCCCAAAGGAAATAAAACTGCCAGTTCTCAACAGCAAGGCAGTAGACCCAGACAAAGCAGCCATGTCATCTTCACTGGCGGCAAACGACAAAGCAGACAACCAGTCAACAACAACACTCAATGGCTTGAAGAAGCGGCTGAATCAGCACAACCTAGCTCGACGACGCAAGATCAGTGTGCCTGAAGTTGGTCCCATGACAACAGTTCAAGAGGTTTCGATGGATTCCCGTAAGTGCACATGCTTGGTATAGATTCTTAGTTTCAGCAATTAACAACACTGCAGCAACAATTCCTGGTCGTCCCCCTTTCCACGAGCGCTCTATAAGCGCACCTGGCAACTCCTGCAGAAACTATCAGCTGACGGATACCTTTCTTTTCGCGTCGAGCGATGACGAGGAACCCGATCTTCCAGTTTCGAAGAAAGGGGAGGCGAATTCCCGAGGTGCAACTCCAACTTCACCAAGGCACCTCACCCCTCTGGTCATCCCTAGAACTGGAGGACCATCGCCTTTGCTCCGTCGCCAACAGTCTTTGAATTGCTTCCCCCCTAAAAGTGAACCCCCTCGACGTGGCCGCACCAACGAGTCATCTCCGAGCTACACTTTCACACCGACTTCCTCCATGCCCGATCTTACAACGCCCAAGTCAGCATCGACAGGCTCAACAACCCCCAACCCAGTATCAGCACCACTCTTGGAGTGTCATGCTGAATCTCCTCAACTCTCTGATGGGCGCTATACACCCCCCGTTGACCCAGTCCGCGGTGGACATCGAAGGGGTGGATCGGAATCCTCAGTGATGGACAGAGGCCGTCCTAGAAAGCGACGGGACAAGCGCTGCAACAACGGACCCATCATTCAGAGGACCGAGTCCAAGGGCAGGACCGAGTCTAAGAGTAGGACCGAGTCCCAGAGCAGGATGCGATCAGAACAAAAGGCCTTTGAGAGGCTCCCAGTCGGCGTAAAGCACACAGATGCCTTAGAAAAGCTTGATCAGCCGGAACTTGCTTCGCTTCAAAAGCAAGCTTACGAACAGGTTGAGCGATTCGAGGTTTTGAGGCCTGAGGACGTTGAAGCACTTTCCAAAGAACTTCGCCACCTGGACGAAAAAACTGAATACCTTCGTCGCACTTACACAGCCCTTCGCTCAGGTCGCAAGAATCTTCACTCCCGTATTTGCCAGTACCTGCGCTCGCCTCGTGTGGCCAAATTCAGCAACGAGTCTATGCTGAAGCAGGAAGAGGCGCTTACTGAGTTGGACGCGTCGATTGACGACTGGGTGAACAAGCTGGAACAGGCGGAAAACCGACGTACTCGTGTCCGCCAGAAGCTGCTCGAGCATGTTGCAGCAGCAGCTTGCCTCCCCCTCCGCGGATTAAACATGACGCAAGAGCCTGCAATGCGTGGCACATCTACGTCGGGGGTTGGCAATATCTCAACCCCACCTCGGAGCCCATCGAAAGAAAGCTCCTTCTCAGCTCGTACTGCTAACTCACCTTCTCCTCAACGCGTTGTGGCCCAAGTTCCTAGCACGATTCTCGAACAGCCTGTGATCGAGGAAGAGGCCACGAAAGAAAACGATGAATGCGCAACTGGTACTGGATCTCTGAATCGATCTGACGTCCAGAGCATTCGCATCTATGCTGGTGACGACGTTTATTCTCTCTTGGCCGATGTTGAAGATGAAATCACAAGGATGGGCAAACAACAAGTATATGAGCCCGCCCCTCTCAACTACTTGGGTGACTCTAGGCACATCGAACTCAACCGCCAGAGAAGCCATGAGCTACTTAACGGATTGTCCGGAGAATCTCACGCCATGAAAAGACGGGACTTCTCTGAGAGCCGAGCCGTTTCTCCTCTTGCATCTCCACCAACTTCAACTTCAACGTCAACTGCCACCTACCAAAACGAACAACCAGAAGACGACCTACCTCTTCTGACAAATGTTGTCTATCGACCTTGATGACGTTTCAACCTATCCAATATACCTGTCACAATACTCCTGCCAATACTGTATCGCATTTGAACGATTCACGGCCAACCATTACAGTCATTTGATACCCTGGGGCATTTTTTTTTACATCTACTTGCATATTTGCGCTATACGTCTACTCATGACATCTTACGGCTGCAACAGCATATTGTACATTCATTGTTTCATTACCTATCATTATAGGGCGCAAACTGGAGGTTTTTGTCACTTTTCATTGCATTCTTTTTCTTTGAACTGGATTCACTTCTTAACACTGTATCAACTGCACTGGTAGTTTGTTGCATGTACTACCATACTATAGTACTGGGCTTAGAGCTTTTCCTTCATAATTATATTCATCTTGGCATGTTTTCTGCCAACCACCTTACAACCTAACGCCTGTCGTTCTCTCATATTTACTCCACTGTGATTTACATGTCAATGTGGAAGATCAGTGATGTGATCAAGAAGGCATGTAGTATCAAGGCTAATATTTGGGGTTGCGATATAACGGGAGATGCGGACAAGGACAAGGGGTAGGTTTTGCCCATGTCTGCAGATTGTAAGGATGTGCGGTACGTACTTTGCATCTTGAACTGCCAAGTTTAGGTTTGAACATGAGCCTGCAGGATCGTCGTCTGTATAAAAATGATAAGTGATAGGCCGAGGTTAGACATGTAGACATGTCAGGCTCGATTCTGCACCAAACAAGTGTCTTTTAGTGAGGCGCATCAGAAGTCGGCTGGAATTGAAGTCGGAAAAATACACATGAGCGCTGATCGCAGACCAGAAACCAATGATAGACCCAGGAGCCTTTACTCCGTTGTCTATCTCACGATCTACCCCCTGCCTATGTCGCGGTGACACTGTTGTCATCCCCTGTATGGTGTTCGTCCTAAGATTCCTAACCTTCTCTTCCGTCCCCGAGCCGTCTCTTTTTGTCCACGTGCAGATATCGCGAGCGGTCAACCGTTCCGTTGACGATCATCGTACGATATCATTCATCTTGTCTCTTTCATCTACAAAATGCCGAACACCATCACCCTTGGCTGCGGTGGAGAGGTCCAGTCGGAAATTAGCGAATGTGATCTTCAATGTTCGGAAACGAGGAGCTCATGTGGACGCTCTCGATGTTGTGATGATCCGGAAGTCGAATTACCCGTGAAGGTCCCCTTTTCGAATCTTTTGCGAATGTTTCAACGACGGTGTAATGGAGACTTGACCGGACCGTGAGCTGAAATATATTGATTGTCACTTGGCATCCGGACGGGGTGGGGGTAGGTTCGAGTCAATTTAGCTTGTTTGTTTGGTTTTGTTCGATATTAATAATGACGGAGACCATCTAGGTCCTCTCGTCGACGTGTCTATTGTTACATGGTATTCCCTTACTCCGCAATAACTCAGTAACATTTATACCCCATTGCTCCATACCATTGCAGTCGACTTGACAGACAGGCTTGGCCTTGTCTCAAAATTCGTTCAAAACCTCTTTGCGCTTCGTGAGGTAAGCAAGCACTCGAATACACCAAACACCAGTCATACAGTCCCATCTCATTATGTATTACCTGCACTGGTTCTCTAGTGCGTCACGATTCGAACAACCTGCAGAATCAGGCCGAAGAGAAGTCCTCTTGCGACCTCCTCGATTTGTAGACAGTCAAAGACTCGACCAAGTGCTTCACCCGTCGCCGCTTGACCCATGACACCCATCAGGGCAGCTGGGAGACCACTCTGAATAAGCAGACGGCGAGCCTTTATGCGAAGCTTTTCCTTTTCATCAGCGGTGAGCTCAGCTG
Source organism: Fusarium verrucosum (assembly GCA_013623715.1). Classification (NCBI taxonomy): domain Eukaryota; kingdom Fungi; phylum Ascomycota; class Sordariomycetes; order Hypocreales; family Nectriaceae; genus Fusarium; species Fusarium verrucosum. The sequence goes on from JABFFJ010000022.1 coordinate 77,781, forward strand.
GCCAGGCTGCAAGTTCCTGTTCCGTCGGCATCATGTTTTCTCTAACCTTGCGAAGCTGATCCGCGATGCCTGAATCAGACGTATTGGCATCGATGACAGACTTTTGAATCAGCGACTGCACGGTCAAGAGCGACGGGTTGCCAGGACGGAGGAGGAATGATTTTGCAGCAGTTAGAAGAGTACGTCGGATGTTCCATGCTGATGATAGAGTGTACATCTCGTTGATCACAGCGAACAGAAGCTCAACTGCAACACGAGTCTCGGGCTCTGAAAGAGGGTTATACTGTTTACCAGGCTTCAGAGACGCTCTCTTGCTTTCAGTTACCGAAGGGGGAGGCGTTGGGATTTGCTGGGAGCCTTTGGTATTTTGTATTTCACCAGCGCCTTCAGGCGAACCATAGTCGTCGGCAATCTGATCAGGCGGGGGCGGAAGTTTCGTGAAGTCAAGACTAACCGCCGAAGGAGACCGTAGCTGAGCGAGGCTAGGCGCACGGCTGTGCTCCCGACTAGCACTCACTGACGCTGAAGCAGGCTCTTTTCGTTCCGAACGACTCGCCCGAACATCCGCATCCGACTCATTCTGTGAATTGTAGCTAGGACGACGCTCCATAGGAGGCATCTTTCCTGGCTGCAATGATACTATAGACGAGCGCTGACTGTCCATACTGTCTCTCGCAGAGCGAACGGGAGATCGCACACCACTAAGCTGACTTGGAGGTGTCGAAAGGGAATGCCGACTGGAGTTGGCCGTTATATCTACTGACTGGGTAGACTTCCTGCTGAGGCCAGAAAAAGTGCTGCCAAAAACCCCTGTGACACCTCCAATAAGACTCTTGCCGCTCTCCACAGTGCCCTTGGGACCTGATGTGAGCGCGTCCAACATGCCTTTGCCCATTGACTCCCAGCCAAAGCCTGTTTTCGATTCGCTATGTGTATGCCCCTTTGACTTCTCCAAGAAACGCTTCATGCCTTCGCTTTCAGCCAAACTTTGGTACCAACAAGCATCTCGAAGATACCTCTCCAGCTCACCGCGCAGAGATTCACGAGTGTGAAGCTTCCAGTCTGGCAAGTCCTTATGGAGTTCGGTGAAGGCAGTTGCGCCGGAAACGTTGGCAATTCGTCTAAGAATCTCGTGCAGAGTCTCGAAATCAGCATATCTCCGTACAATCATCCACCCAGGATACGCAGCCACTGAAGGCTCGACCTGTACCCAGTAGTCCCAGTTAGGTTTGCTGCGAATGCGAGCCGGCTCGCCAGTAGCATCATCGTGCAGGGTGATTGTTGCATTGTGAAGGGTAAGAGACGTTTTCTTAGGCGCATCTTCTTCCCCTTCGATCGCTGCTTGTCCGGGTGGTACAATTTGATCGAAACTGGTGAAGCGAGTGCCGTCGGATCGGCGGGGAGATGACTCGGAGCTCGAGGAGTCCACTAGTGATAGCGGTGTAGTGGGTGACTGGACAAGATCACCCTTGGTTGAGAACCCTTCTGTGAGATCTGGTGCGCCGGACAGTCTCTTCTCGGAATTGGCTGGGCCTGTGTTTGATGAACGGACAGAAGCCATCGAAGAGCGTTTTCGTCGTGCTTCTTCTTCAGCAATCATGTCGTTCATGCGCTTCATCTCTTGCATGGCTTCGTCCATTTCCTCCTCAGCCTTGCTCAGCTTCTTCTTGTGACCAAGGGTTTCCTTGCGCCGAGTCCTCTCGTTCTCCGAAGAACTGCGTGCTGGCTTGGCAATACCAACGTTTCCCACGTTTCCATCCAGATCAGCAAAAACATTGGTCGCCGCAACGCTCGGCTCCGAGGCGCGCTGCATGCCAACATCGATAGCCTGGTTCAGGTCTGGTTCACCAGCTTCTAGTAAGTACACAATCCATCCATTGATCCAATCGGCTTGGCTGCAAGTGTATAGTGACTTTTCAAGAACCGAGTTTGCGATGATCTCACGTAAGAAGACCCGAGCAGGGTCACAGTTATATGAGTTTCGTTCCATGAAACCGAGAAGGTCCTCGGCGACCGTTTTGAATTTTGACGTCTGCTGACGTTGGTTCAAGAGATTGGCCAAATGACAGTCGGGGTTGGATGCCAAATAATTGTAAACGGCGTCGGCTGCTGTCATACTGCTGTCTGGGGGAAGTTCGGAAAAGGCGGATGCAAGCTCGGACATGAATACGATGATGATGGAAGAAGAGTTGGTAAGAAGGTCGAGGAAGGTATCGGCGGGTCGCTTTCGGCTGAGATGGTTTGAGACGGAGAGGATGTAGGATGTGAGTGTCTTGCGGCATGCCAGGGGGAACGAGTGGTCCGTCGGAACGATCGGGCTGTACCACCATTTGACATAGTCCCTAATGACGGCATCGACGAGTCCTCCAAGGGCTTCACGAGTCTCTGGGCGAAACTCGTCAAAGTTCTTCGTAACGGGCTCCTCGTCGTCGCTGCCGTCCTCCCGCTTCTCGTCTGTCTTGCTCCTAACTTCTAGAAGTCGACCTACAACGTCGATCCCTCGCTCCCCTCGTACAGCTTTAGCGAGCTCTGGGTTACGTGCTTCCCATGAAATAAACCCAACTACTCCGCTAAATGCACCCATCAAGACAAGGCCTACACGTCCCATGGTAAAGTATGTAACGACGGCGAAACCGACTGCAACGCCAGCAAGTGAGCGAGGACTCGCCGTAGCGAAGAAGTGGATAACTCTTGCAACTGGAGCTTCATCGTCTGGTGCAGTCCTTTTCTTAATCGTCTTGCTTTTCGTAGAATTCGTAATGGGTTTCTTGGAAGTCATAGCGTCGTTCGTTGTCGTCTTGTCGGCAAGACCATTCGTGCTTGATAGCTTGTCTGTTGACCGTTTCTTGTCGTCTTGCGTATGTGGAAGTGTAGGCAACGGAGCGCCATTGAGCTCTATAGCCTTGGGCTTGGGCGGATTCGCAACTGAGGCAGCTGGCTGGGCCGCAATCTGGTCGGGGAATGCGGTTGAACTCATTGGGAATGGAAAGCTGTCTAGGTTTGTTTCGGTGCGCAATCCAAATGTTGTAGGTCCCCCTAACGAACGAAGGCACTGAAACCAAGGGAAGTTTTCGTAAGCATAGCCAGTGGAAGTGTACAAAAGCGGCAGATCAAGGGCAAAAGCGATAGTGAGAACGAAAGGAGAAGCAAGCAAAAGGAGAGGAATACTTGAGCTAGATAAGGCAGGGAATGAAATGAAGAAGTCGTGCAAGGTTTGAAATTTGTCTGGAACGCTGGGGGTAATGGAGGTGTAGTGCATACAGTACAGCTGGTGTGTCGCGTGTCTTTGGTGGGGCCTTAGCTCCAAATTGCCGACGGGAGCATACCCTGCATACGTGAGTAGGCTGGAATTGGATTGCTTGTTTTTGTACTTCAGGGGTCGTATCCCCTAAACCCCCAGTACAAGGCTGCAACTAGCTTGCAACGAAGTGCCCTGGCTTTTCATGCTGGCGTTGTCCGCGTCACAAATAGTGGGCTACAACTGCCATGATGGAACTAAAAACGGCAACACAGACTAATGTAGCCCCTGATTCAAACCCACCAAAAGATACGGCGTCCAATCTTTGTTGCTTGATGTCTTGTTTCGTTTGATGAGCCTTGTCATGTTTTATACCCTGGGTCGCCTTGACGTGATCGGTCGATCTTTAATTAGCTCGATAAAGGATTCCGTAAGGACTTGAAGTAAACAAACACTTTACTCTAGATGGAGCAAAAGGCATGGTCCTCAGCAGAGAAGTTGATATTATGTGCTTGATGTGTTGAATGAGGTATGTATTGAGCTGCCCGGAATGAGACATGCATGAAACTATCGAGCCTCTTTCGTAGATTGGATGTTCACAATCTTGGAGGTGGATTCATATGTCTCATGTCACGTGCCTTGGTGTTCTAAAATCATCCCCGCGTGCCTTCCAAACGCGTCTCATGGAAGGCCAATTTGGTTTGATTTGGTCAGCTTCAAGTCAGCCTCAACCATAAGACATTACAAACCATCTTTCATTCCACCAATCCCGAATTATACATCTTCCCAAAACTCCATCGGCTTTTACAGAAATCTCTCCATCATCATGGTCCGCACCGCTGCTCCCAAGAAGCGCGCTGCCGACTCTGACAGCGAGTCTGAGGCTGTTTCCAAGAGAGTCAAGAGTGCAGCAACTCCAGTCGAGGCCGATGGTAAAGACGACGATGGTAATCCGTTTTGGGAGGTACGAGGCTTTGATCAATTGAATATTGTGCTCGCGTGCTAAGATGTTTCATCCAGCTCTCCAACAAGCGTCGTGTTGGTGTGTCAGACTTCAGCAAGAAAACATTTGTCAATATCCGAGAGTACTACGACAAAGATGGCAAGACTCTACCAGGAAAGAAGGTACTTGAACCAGTTCATCTGCACCTTGGTTACCTCGTTAATTGATCAAATAGGGCATCTCGCTTTCTATTGAGCAGTACAATGCCTTTCTGAAGGCTGTTCCACGCATCAATGCTGCTCTACGCGCCAAGGGCCTCACTGTTGAAGGTGACATGGCAGATGAGCCAGAGACAGCTCTGGTCCCTACCTCAAAGTCCAAGAAAGAGCGAAAGAAGTCGCCCAAGGCCAATATTGACACTACTAGCGAAGAGGAGGACTAGACTGGTGTTTCTGTGTTATTCTTTTCTTTCGCCGTTAATTGGGCTCGTGCTATTGCACCGCGTATGGAGTATGGAGTATGGGGTAACAGGGCTGGAGATACAATATAAGTGATGCATCTATGGACTTGACAGTATCCATGGTATTAATAGAAATCTGTGTCAGATTTTGTCTCTCTCTATGAGACGCAACTGTTATTGATGGGTTGGTGTAACTGCATGATAAAGAACTTGGGGTGCAGCAAAATCGAGTAACAAATACTATGCGTTTGTAGCAATGATATACCCAGAATCATTATCTGAAAGAAAAAAGACAGATAAAAGGGGTATTGGGCCATAACTTGGCATATGAAGTATGAAGATGCAGAATTCTTGCTCCCAGAATTAAATATGAAGATCCGAATACGGATGTTATTAAATCCGTCCTTTCTTCGAGATGATAAGTTGGTTCTCCCGTGCACGGTTCAAGCATAACGTTGCTGCACAACCCCATGCTCATCTCGGTTTCAAATCTTAAAGGGGCGGCTAGACGCGCAAGCCTTATTCCCGATAACCTACTTAGCTTGGCCTCGACCAGACTCACCAGAGCTTATAATCCATAGCGTAACAGCAGACATGCGCCTATCGAAGCTATCATTCCTGTTGAGACTCTCGAGTCTAGAACAATTCCATTGATGTGATCAGGCAGAAAACATCAGGTTTATTGGACTTGATCGAATTGTAAACTGGCTGCGCCCCGCTCACTCAGCACCTGAGGTGCACATCATGAAGTTGATCAGCAACTTTGGAGCATGGCAATGTCGGCTGCGGCTGGCGGTGGTAATCTTGGAGCCAGCCACTTTGTGTAGACCATGGCTACCTATTGGTCTCTGTGAGCGTTTACTTGCATTAGAATTCAGGTACAGTATTATCAGGAGGTTAAGGCCCACGAGAAAACTGTGTAAAGTTTTGCTTCAAACTTAGCAAAAGATCCAGAAATAATTCATAGCGAATGCCTCATGATCAAGAAGATTCTGTCATTGATGCACAATATCATCGCAATGACAGAGTCTTCAAAGCCAAGCCTCCATCGAACGGGGAGATGGATGGGCAATGATGCTGATGGGATGCCCGGCTTTGGCGCCTCCCAAGCCCCTGGACCCAGCAAAAATTGGACCTGGCCTCCTATTCTGGGCTACCATATTATTACTGGTTCTATCCATCTTAACTTCTGACTTGTCCTCTCTAACCTTGTTTCACCCTCTCATCTACTGTGCAATTGAATCTATTTTTTTCTTTCTTGATTCTTGCAGTACTCATACTCTCGTCACTCTTTGTTGTATTCATTTTGCGCACGTTTTCTCTTCTGCCTTCTTTCGTCTCTCACAGAACCCTGTCGGAATCCACGATCGGCTCTTCCGCTCAGTGACACAGTCCAGCAAACAGCTATAATCATCACCATTCAGATTCATTCAGCCAACAGAAAATCTTGTTTCATTTCATCTCTAATCAATAAGCATCTCTCGGACTTGAGCTGCAAAATTACGCACATCTGGAACTCTCTGATATTCGCTTGATGTTTGCGTTACTGAAGCCATAATCATCATATTTTACTATCAACCTTTGAAATGCGCATCTCATGGCGTCTAGGCTCGGGGTACGTCGAGTCAGTGGATGACTATATCGGCGTGCTGGTGCCTTTGGAGGAGGCTCATCTTTACAGCCAAGCGGCTAAAGCTAAGAATGCCAGCCATGGGGAGACAAGAGAAGAGGGTGAGATGGATGATTTGGAGATGAAGGAGGAGCGAGAGGGCATGTTGGGAGGCGATGCTGCTGAGTACACGATTGACGGTCTGCGCAAGGAAATGAGAGAAGGACGACGAGGGCAATGGACAACATATGAGAGTGAGTACAGTACTGAAAAGCGGGTACAGCAACAACTAACAAAGTCACAGTCAAATCAAAACTCATGAACAAGGCAGTTGGAGATATTGGCATGGGTAGTTACAACTGGCAGCTCTTCGTCCTCTGCGGTTGTGGGTGGTTTGCCGATAACCTGTGGATGCAGGGAGTATCACTATGCCTCCCATCACTATCAAGCGAGTTTGGTGTCGACGAAAAGACAGTTCGATATACAACCAGCGCCCTTTTCATTGGACTGTCTATCGGTAGTTTCTTCTGGGGCATTGGCTCTGATTTCCTGGGCCGTCGCATTGCCTTCAACACGACACTGCTCATCACCAGTGTCTTCGGCATCATGTCTGCTTATGCCCAGAGCTGGGGCAGCGTTTGCTTCTTCTTTAGTGCCCTGGGCTTTGGAGTCGGCGGCAACCTTCCTGTCGATGGCGCTCTCTTCCTTGAATTTCTCCCCGATGCGTCCAGCGCTCTTCTCACGCTCCTGTCCGTCTGGTGGCCCTTCGGACAGCTTATCTCGTCTCTGATCGCGTGGTATTTTATCGGCAACTGGCCAGTTGAGCAAGGTTGGCGGTATTTCATCGTCACTATCGGCATTGTCACCTTCGCCATGTTTGTCGTTCGATTCTTCATCTTCCATCTCTTCGAGTCGCCCAAGTTCCTCCTCAACAAGGGTCGCCAACACGAGGCAGTTGCTGTCATTCACGGACTGGCATATCGCAATGGCACAAAGACATGGCTCACTTCGGAGCTGCTGGATATGGTTGCTTGTGAGGATGGCGAGGATCTCGCTCATGTTGCAGAGAAGAGGGTGCCCACTCCATCGACCATAGGATTTCTCCGCGAGAAGTTCCAGTCCTTCTCCGGAGAGCGACTGCGCCCTCTTTTCCAGAACAAGACCCTTGGCATGGCGACTTCTCTGATCTGGTTCTGTTGGGCCACCATTGGCATGGGTTATCCTCTTTTCAATGCCTTTCTTCCTCAATACTTTGCGCGTGCGCACAACGAATCCTCAGATAACATGGCGTCCGAGACAGACACTATCTCATCAGACACATACCGCAACTACGCCATCGCCTCTGTCATGGGCGTTCCTGGCTCTCTTCTGGCTGCCTACCTCGTCGACCACCCATCTCCTTTCCTCGGCCGCCGCGGAACTCTTGCCAGCTCGACTCTGCTCTCCGCAGTGTTCCTTTTCCTCTTCGTCATCTACGGGACTACCTCAACCGCCCAGCTTCTCATGTCATGTGTCGAGGCTTTTGCGCAAAACATCATGTACGGGGTTCTCTACGCTTTCACGCCCGAGATCTTCCCTGCTCCTGTTCGCGGCGCTGGCACCGGCGTGGCCAGTTTCCTGAACCGCATTACCGGCCTCATGGCGCCCATCATTGCTGCTACCGTTCCTGGCGATGGTGCTACTACTCCTATTATTATGTCCGCAGTCCTTATTCTGTCTGCCTTCGTCGGTATTTGTCTTATTCCTATTGAGACGAGGGGTGCTTCACGACTGTGAACTCACAATACTTTTATTAATCAACACGCGGTCCCTTGGAAAAGACCGCGCACCGCATGACCTTATCAGTTACAACACACGCATACTAACGACCTGGAGTCAAAGAGTGGTCTTGGGTATGGCTTGCATTTTCTCTTGTCATTTACAATGGGGTTTGTCTTTGGTGTTATTCATTCAAGGTGCCTGTTTAGAGCAGTCTAGGTCTATTTAAAATGTACAATAATAGATTACGATAAGACTTGCCTATCTGTTGCCCTTCGCACCCGCAGGTGCATCAACTCTCCTCTTCCTTAGTGATGTTCCCATGGCATCTCTGACCATGGGGTCTGCTCTGATAGTATTCTGCACAAGCCATTCCCTCATCTTTCCCTGTAAGTTGGACGTTGCCTCGGCATCGCCCTTGAATGGTGCCATTTCCATATCCAACAATCGCAAAGCATCACCGTCGAGCTGCTTCGTCAACATTTCAAGACGATGCAAGCTCTCTTGAAGAGCTTTTTCGTCCTCCTCATTGGACTTCTTGGGCCCGTTGATCATGAACGCAACAACCGGTCCTATTTGGTTGAGAGCGATGTAGAAAGTGATGGTCAGTCTGCGAGCAAGCGAGATAACCTGGAATGGGAGATATGGTGGCAGAGATGTTAACCGGGCAAGGACGGCATTGATGGCGTTGACAAAGCGTGGGAAGTCGGGGCGCGTTACAGCATGGAGCTCAAACGTGCAAAGAGAAATGAGAATCAGCCATCGGTAGTATTTGCCAAACTCCATGTAGCCAAATAATCCGAGGATATAAATAGTTGCGGCAGCAACAACGTAATGAGGCAGGATGCCAGAGACAACACCACGAGTAACAAAATCCCTGATAGTGACACACTTTTGCCACCGCGCAATCTCGGGACCGAAGCGCTCATATGCAAATCGCTTCGCAGTATCCTGCAACGTATCACTAGCGACCTTCAGGTGCATAAAAAAGGCGGCCGAATCGCCAGCGGCCTTGCCGGCTTTATCAGGGTGGTGCATAGCAGCCAAACGACGGAACCGTGTCTTGATCTCGCGATCGGCAGCGTCGAGAGGAACTCCGAGGTCGGCATAGTAGGAGGATATACGGCGCTGATCATAGTCGGCTTCGAAGATGGTGTAGCAGAGGTAGGCAGCGACAACGAGGATGTGGATGATGCGTCGGTGCGAGTTATAGCGAGCTGAGCCAGGCGCGGGCTTGGGATCGCCGGCGCGAATGGAAAATCCGTAGTAGATGGACTGAATCCATCCTGTTGCGAGCTATGAGAGTGTTAAAAGGTATCTAAGAACATATTGGAAGAAATGCATACGTTTGGGAGGAAGGCCCAGCCTAGCATGGACAAATAGCCAGACATGGTGATGGTTGGCAACGGAGCATTTGTTAGTGCTTAGTGATTCTGCAGGAGTATATGCGCATTTATTGAAAAACAAAAAGAAGGGTGTTTTGGGTAAAGGAATGAGTTGAGCGTGTGTAAGTCGGCCTTCGAAGTGGCCAGGTTGTAATTAGTTGCGAAGGATCGCGCTGTCAGTTGTTCGTTGGTGTTTAACTAGAGCTCAGTGCGTCAGAGTGGGTCTCGGCTTTTACCTCCAGGTCATTGCCGTCGATTTCTTTGTCACCCCTGTTCATTTTCATTATCATCTTTCAAATACGTTCTGATTAAAGTAGTTCATTAAACAGGAATCGTATAAATCAACAAAGTGTATGATCTATTTTTGTGCACGTTAAGCACTGCCACAATCAATTAAACTCCGAGCCATTAGCATCAAAACCATGTCAAAGGCAGAGCAAATCAAATCCCAAGATCCAACCTGCTAACTTCATGCTATATCACCTTTCAGTTTATGCTATATAGCCGCCACTTAATTCTTGACTCTTGGTATTCCCGAAATGCCAGCCCATGTGGCTGATGATAATTATGTGACTGGGATTCTGGACCAACCATCTCATCGTCGCATTCGACCAGCACATGCAGCCACTGGGTGCATTGCGAAATTACCGAATATGGACGTTTCGACCGAAGAACTATTGATTTTCTTCGATAACTCGTGGAGGGATATTCAGATATGATTCGTAGCTGCAACCGCTTGAAACATATTGCTGGCGATCGCTTTGATGAGTGTGGCAGCCCAAGGTTGAAGATGTTAGGTTATATAACGTTGAGTGTTCTCTGGGCTTCAGTGCCACATCTGTTCTCTTGACACTCTCTCTTCTACCTCTCGTCATGTTTCTGTTGCAGATATTTATCTTCGCTACGGCAGTTTGGGCAGCATGCAACGGCCATGATGAACTCTGCAAGCGCAAGTACTCAGATATCACATTCATCGGAACACACAACAGCGCATTTGTTGGAAAACTCCCTGTTCATAACCAATACATCTCAGTTACAAAGCAACTCGATCTAGGTGTACGATTCTTGCAGGCTCAGACACAGGAAAAGGATGGCGATATCCAGATGTGCCATACTCACTGTTGGGAGTTGGATGTAGGCCCTTTGGAAGACTATCTCAAAGAGGTTTCAGACTGGATGAGGAAGAATCCGGACGAAGTTGTGACATTGCTCTTGACCAACCACGATGCTTTACCTATCGAAAAGTTCGACGATGCATTCAATAGCACAGATCTGAAAGAGTTTGTCTTTAGACCCGAGAAGAAACTGGCTCGGGATGAGTGGTCAACTCTACAGGAGCTTATTGACAATGGGACTCGGCTCATTGTGTTTATGGGTATGTTTTTCGGTGTGAAGTTTGAGTCCTGACCATACTAACTCAACTCAGACTACAACATGGACGAGAGCAAGGTCGACTATATCATCAACGAATTCGATTATTTCTGGGAGACGCCCTATGGTGAAACTGACCCCTCGTTCCCTACTTGCGAGGTTGACCGACCTGAGAATGGAGATCCTACCAAGCTGATGGGAATCATGAACCACATGCTGAACCACGAGGTCTTGGGTATCGTGATTCCGAATCAAGTTGACGCAAAAGAAACGAATTCCGGCAAGTCCATCCAGAAACAGATAGACCTTTGCGAGAGTGATTGGAGTAGGAGACCGAATGTCGTTCTTGTAAGTGTCTCATGAAATCTGCAAAATCTCTCGACTAACTTCCACAGTTGGATTGGGTTAATGTTGGAGAGGCAATGGATGCTCAGATATCTTTGAACGACTTGTGAGGAAGACTGCCATATTTTAGGGTTTTCAATTTCAGGCCATATCAGCAACCATGGCAGGTTTTTAATAAATACACAATATAATTCACATGACAAACTTATTTACATCGGGTCCAATCCAACTATCTATTTCAAGCTCATCAGTCCAATTAACTTGCCAGCTTTCATGAAGATGGACAACTCTCCTCTTCAACAAGCACCAGCGTAACTGAGCCATAGTTTCAGTTTTCAGGTTACGTATTTGACTTTTTTTCCCGACGTATCTCTTGTTATCTTTTTTGTTCTGACATCACGATATCATTTGATGGTTGTGTTGTGATCTGAGGTTGATAGGCGGTATGTAAAGAATGACCTCTGATTGGCTGAGTTCTACCTGGAAGACGGTACTGCACGATCAGGGGTAATGTGCCTGGCTAGCACAGGCAGGGCCACCCGCTTGTTTAGCTCGAGAGCCAACAGGGAACACGAAAATAAACTCTATGTACATATGTGCCGGGTTCTCCATAGAGACTGTCACTGAGCGCCCCAGGACCTTTTCGGTTCATTTAATCCTGTAAATGCAAGGAAAAGATGGAATGGATACCTAGGTACTCCTGGAATACGAGCAAGAGAGTTTTTCTATGCATATTCCAGCATGACCTGAAGAAAAGCCACACAATCAGCGGCAGTGTGCTCTTTGGAAGAGCCCCCTTTTCACAGACACAGGCGGAATGGCACTCTGAATCACTTGGGTTGTTTGCATTGATGCAGACGAGCCCAAGACCTAGACAAAATGGAACAGACTTGTCTTTCCTGATTGACCCTGCAATGTCACATCCATTCACTCATTCGTCTATTGGACAACAGAGTTCACGTCGTATTGTTTATCGAAATTGCTTGGTGTCCTTGTGTTGTTTGAGGTACGTGAGGAACGTAAAGTACATAGCTACGGATAAACATCACGTTTTCATGCTTTGCCGTTCCGTCTGCACCTCATCTCCAACGACAACCGTTATTTAGTGGCGCGCCTCCTTTTCCGGCTTCGTCTCCCTGATCTTCCGAGCAACTAGCTAGTTACGGAGCAAGAACCTCAATTAGGTGCGCAATCAATTTGTGGTTTCCTCCATTCTCTGCTCTTGAACTTACTTTCTCCCTTCTTCGCCTTTTGTTTATTTTCTCCTCCCCTTCATCATACTTTAACATAACTCCCCCACATTCTTCAGACCCAGGTAATGTTGCTTCGCAAGCTTGGGCAAGTCCTGGCTGCTGTTGCAGGTAAGCATATCCTTTCCTCTCATGCAAAATTGTTTTCATATCCATTGCCATAGCTAACCAATATTCCCTTCGCAGCTCTGTGTCCAGTCTCCTTGGCCAAAGATGAAGGCGGTCAATCCACATTCATCTCCCCGGATGGCGACGTAGCCTTTGCCATTGACATTGGCGAGAATACCAAAACCGAAGTGTATTTCAGTCTTCGCGTCAAGAAGAACCGATCATGGGGCGCCGTTGGTCTCGGCAGCGAGGATATGCCAGGAGCCCTGTTTCTCATGGTATACAAGAGCCTAACGACCAATAATGTCACATTTTCCCCGCGACTCGCCTACGGCCATTACGAACCCTATTATTGGGATGAAATGGACTACGAAATCCTAAACAACACCGGAATCTTCGACGATTATATGGTGGCCACAATTCGCTGCAAGACTGGATGTCGCAGTTGGCCTTCGAAGGGTGGAGAGAGGGGATACCTGGATGTTTACGAGTCGAACAGCAAAGCGGTTTTCGCCTTTGGACCCAAGGAGGACTATTACAGCGATTACAAAGACGCGCCTCTAAAATACCACTCGGGGTACGGCAGTTTCTCGATAAATATCAAAAGGACACACGGCAAGTCTGAACTACCATCCCTCGGCGATTCAACAAAGGATGTTGGGTCTGAACTTATTTATGCCAAAAAGGCCAAGCCAAATTGGGCATCTCCACTTCACGGTGTCTTCATGGTCTTTTCAATTGTGTTCCTCATGCCAGTTGGCGTTGTTCTGCTAAGGTCTGGAGGCTGGGTCAAGTGGCATGCTCTTAACCAGTCCATTGCGACTCTGGGTGTTTTCGCTGGCTTTGGAATCGGTGTTGCGAACAGTTTCTACTATCAAAGAGTAAGTTGCCACTTTAAAATTCTGGACCTGTCACTCATAAAGATTATAGTCTCGAAGCTTCGATGACGCCCATCAGATTGTTGGATTCATCGTCACCGGTTTATTGCTTGGACAGTTCGGGCTGGGAGTGAAGCACCACACTGAATACAGGAGAACACAAACCCCGACAAAGTTCGGCAGAATTCATATTTGGGTAGGCCGCATTATTCTCTTCTGCGGCTGCTTGAATGCATTCCTGTAAGTTCTCATTGACCCACCCCACTTGTCTATTATTAACACATCATCAGTGGCTTTACTTTTGCTCTGAACCGAAGATTCGGCATGCTCCTCGCCCTTCTCATCATCTTCATCTGCCTAAGCGGTGTTATCTTGATCTATGGCCGTCAATATATGGACAAACGTCGTCTTGGTCCCCGTGGTCCTGGTCTCACAGGTCCTCAGCAATACAGTCAACCACCCTGGCGACAGCCTCCTCCTCCTCAGCACATGGGTTACCCATCCCAACCTCCGCCAGGCTACCAACCGCCATCGAACCAGGCTGGGTTTGGTCAAGCGTCACCGTGGCAAGCAAATACCAAGGATGACTATGCGGATCTAAACCTGGGACATGAGCAGCGACCAAGGGAGCTTTGATGAGCAGTTTTGAGTCTGGGTACTGGGTTTGGCGCTTGGTTTGACTTTTGAACGATGGAGAGAATTGGGCATTCTATCAAGACATTGGATATGGAAAGAGAACAGATTCTATGTTCTATGGCGGTTCTAATACGAAGTCATGAGAAATAAGACACCCTGTTGAGCAGTTGGCACATCCTTAAGACAAGTGTAATTCACATTCAATAATGATCTTTGATAGTTTCGCAAGCTTCTAATCACTAACATTCCTCTGACATATTTGGTCAAAAGAAAGGTTTTTTCCCAGACGCGTGAAGTACCACGAGCAGAAAACAGACTTGATGGTTTATAGGGTAGGTAATCTGAAGAGACAGTACTTTATAAAGTTCTGTTGCTTCAAATTTTGCCTCTGCTATAATGATTTCAGTGCTTGGTTATGACCGTGATAGATGTTTGGTTAATGTTGCATTGCGTTGTACCAGGAGGATAGCTTGCCGACCTCGGATGACAATGCCGAATCTAGAGTTATAAACGACTACCTTGAAATTGACCCGACTGTAGCAACCGAGTCTCCTGTCACAACAACACATCAAACGGGTATTTCTTATAAAACACCATGTCAGTCAAAGTCAACGTCGGAAACCTGAGACTCAGGATAAAAACAACTCCTCTTACACAAGAGCAATTCGCGCCTTTCGGAGATGTCGTCTCCAATCCTCGACCAACTGTTCTCCCGTCAAAATACGCATCTGAAGGCGGTCCTCTCCCATACAAGGGCACATCCGCCAACCAAGGAACAGCAATTCGCTATGCCGATGTCAGCAAACCTCAAGATCTCCTCTCACAGGCTCCCAGTAGCGATGGTCGATTGATCATGAGCCAATTTGTTTGCGAAGCGAGAAGTTTGGCACCTGCAAGCGATGACCCTTCGGAGGACGAGTTCGCCGTCAACATCCTCGAGCGACACCCTTTCACTTCTCAAACCTTTACCCCACTGGCCTCTACTGCTTCGAGTTACCTGGTCATTGTGGCCCCGTCTCTGCCCCCGTCTCCCCAAGATGAGGGTCTCCCCGTGCCAAGCGGCGATGGCCTACCCGGTAGAGGTCTTCCTGACCTGAAGCGCTTGCGTGCTTTTGTAGCGACAGACCGCCAGGCTGTGACTTATGCGGCTGGGACATGGCATGCTCCAATGGTGGCTCTGGGAAACAAGCAGACGACATTGGATTTCCTGGTTGTTCAGTTCTCTAGCGGTGTTGACATCCAAGACTGTCAGATCGTCACGTTCGAGGGGCAAGACTCCAAAGAACCCGATATCAAGGTGCGCATTCCGCGCTACGGAAAAATCGCCGCGAAATTGTAACCAAATCACATCTGGCGATATTTCAGGACCAGATACTGCGTAATTAGACGGTGGCTGAGTGCAAATAGTCGACTTGCAATTTAAACCATATGCTTTATTTACCCACAGGCTACTATTTACGATAGCAAAGCTCTTGCAGTGATGTTTCAACTAACCTTAAAATGATCAAGCTCAGGTTGACCAGTAGAATTATCTTCAATAACACGAAAAAAAGAGAACAGTCCTCATATCTAGAGACAACATTACGTTGCCAACAGCTTAGTCATCGTGCATTCATATCATGCCACGACGAGTTTAAGTACTCTTATAGCTGACCAAAACCCTTCGAGTTTCTTGCTGTGAGCAGAATCCCAAAACGGCATTGGAGAACAACCAACAGTTACAACGAGCTGTACTGTGCCCAGAACCAACATGGTAACTCAATTCGAAGCAACCGAAGCTCGTAATAAGCTGGAGGATCTCTCTGGAATTCAGCTTGAGCCTGGCGAGAACCCCTATAACGGACTCATCAAAGCCTGTAACGACAACGCTGTAAGTGGCAGTTTATCCATACAGGATTGTTCGAAGCTTATGATGTCAGGCCGAGATTCAAGATCTTTACTCTATCCATCGTACCAAGAGAAATGGACAACAGGCGGAGAAGTTTTTGTCTCCTGGTTTTGAGGAACTCGTCATTGACCAGACACTCTTGAGGCTCGAAGATCCGACTGTAGAGCCGGGCTTCCGTGATAACAGAAACTGTTTGGTCGTTTGGGCCAGACCCCCGGACCATATCATTCGACTGACTTCCAAGATCAACGAGCTCCTCAAGAAAACCGCACCTAGTAAGAGGATCTGATGTCCTGATCCAATTGACCGGGTACTAACAAGTTGAAAAGGTGTCTGGCTGATGCCTTCTCATAGAATGCATTTGACAACCCTCGAGGTTACATTTTCCAAAACTCCACAGGAGATTGCTGCCTTTGTCTCTATGCTACGACCAGCTATTCCTGACATTGTCAACTACACGTACTCCCACAGGTCTCGCCTGGTCAAGCCTATGGTTTCCTACGATTTGTCTGCTTTTGCCCTCTCATTCCTTCCTGCGTCAGGTGAACCAGTTCTTTCGCCCCCTCTCACTGAGCCTGTTGCCACGGAGGGTATCACGCAGGGCGACGACTACACATACCATCATCTACGTCGCGATGTGTACGATAAAGTGCAGGAGAGTGGGGTGGTGGTTGTTTCAAGATACCAAGTTCCCAGTGCACATATCACGCTTGGACGGTATCTGAACCACGATGACCATGATACACCAGAGAAGAGGGCAGCCTGGGTCAAGGCCATCGACGAGGTCAATGCTTGGCTTGAGAAGGAGGTTTGGGATAACCCAGACTCCGAGTATAATGCTGGAGAGTGGCTTGTCGGTCACGAGAAAGGACTGGATGCTCGAAATGGCACACTTTGGTATGGAGGCGGCAAGACCATCATGATGGGAGAAGGATTTTAGGAGTAGCATCAGAACACTAGATCCATAGAAGTATACACCGTTGCTGTTTTGAATCTTTCTCAACCATAGCCATGGCTCATATATTGCCCGCTGCGCGATACTGAGGGGTAATGACTCAACCCGGAAATTTTGTTCATCAACGTAAAGTGATATTCTCGTGCTGTGCTTTAGAAAAGTCGTGTTGGTGCAACACAGAGATTTTTTTTCATTCGTTCCCTATGAAACATGCCTCAAACCGAGGACGTGTACCTCCTTTCGCCTGTGTCCATCCATGATGCCCGAATGCCGCCGAGGTAAGCATAGAAATGGCGACCCTGAGACCCCAAACACAAAGCACTTAGAAAACCAGAGCAGCACCCTTCGTCTTCTTGTCACCACTGTTGTCATTGTCAGCATGTCGTAGTCTCGGTGGTTCCCGGAGGTCACGTACCCAAGCTCGAAGTGCTTGCATCGCTTCAGCGCCAGTTGGAGCTTGGTCTTGCACTTGACACACTCCAATCGCAGGACAACCTTCTTGGTGGTCTTGGCCTTCTTGTGGAAGACAGGCTTGGTCTGACCACCGTAACCGGACTGCTTGCGGTCGTATCGTCGCTTACCCTGCGCGAACAAGGAGGCCTTTCCAGCCTTGTACTGGGTGACCTTGTGCTGGGTGTGCTTGCGGCACTCCTTGCCCTTGCAGTAAGTGTTGCGGGTCTTGGGAATGTTGACCTGTGGGTTCCAGAGTGTTAGCCATCTGGTGTTTGCATGTCAGGACCTCTGCTAATCTCGCCGTGCCAGTCGTCCGCCCCCGAGACAGTTTGAGAGAAAGTGTTAAATCATTGCAAGTATTTTGATTGCGCAGAATGACGCAGTCGATTTATCGTCGGCGATCGAGGTTGGGCGTTGGCGGTATCGAGAATCGTGTCCCCTCGCATTGCTTCAAAATTCATCCCACTTTCTCCCAAAAGTAACTGTCATCGTGCGGGTGGTCGACAGGCGCATAACTCGAGATAGCGACATTACATCTTCAACAGCACGCTGATGCTATTGCCGATTGATGAGAGAGGACTTTGGACTGTTGTGACGTACCATTTTGACGACGATGTACGGTGCCGTTCGTTGGGTGTGTTTGGTGATGCAAGTTCCAAAGACTGGCTAAAATTGGGAGGTTTTGGTTGAATTCTCACTTTGTGGGCAGCCGACCCTACCTAGCCCCATTCGAGTGGTGGGTGGCACTCGCTTGCAAGCGCCACATTTGGAGCCTGAGATCTAGGGCATCCATGATTAAACGCCTCACCGCGGTGAGGCTAAGGGGAAGAAGGTACGTACCTTTAGAGCTCACCCCACGATGGATGGATGGAAAGGACAGACTACGGTCACGGCCCCACCATTGGATCTCCAGGCGCATCACCAAGCTGTTCTCAAGGGGTGTTTTCGAGGACAACAGTTATACGCAGTTATAGACGACAGCACAAGCAACAATCGTCAAAATGGATCCCTACTCGACCGAAGGCGAATTGATCAACATTCACAACCACTTCCACCAGGGCCAGTACCAGGAAGTTATCGACTTCGATACCTCATCCTTCTCCCCTGACAACGCTCTGCCCGCGCGTATCCTCGTTCTCCGAGCTCGACTGGCTCTTGGCCAAGCACAAGATGTTCTCGACGAAGTGAAGGGCGAGTCAGAGCCTGAATTGCAAGCTCTCGGTGCATTTGCTGAGTTCAACCTGGGCAAGGCCGATTCCGCAGTCGAGACCATCGAGAAGCTCGCCTCTTCAGCTGCCGACAATACAACGGTGCAGGTCATCGGAGGAACAGTTCTTCAAGCCGCTGGAAAGTCTGAGGAGGCTCTTGCTCTCCTTGCTCAACATCAAGGAAGCCGTATGATCATCAAGCTTCATTGTGCTTAGGATTCCGCTGACCGCTATTATCTAGTCGACGCTGTCTCCCTCATCGTTCAGATTCACCTGCAACAAAACCGAACCGATCTCGCCCTGAAGGAAGTCTCAGCTGCTCGAAGATGGGCTCAAGATAGTCTCTTGGTCAACTTGGCTGAGTCATGGGTTGGACTGAGAGTGGTAAGCATTGTCAAGTGGCGCAAATAACAATCACTAAGATGATATAGGGTGGTGAGAAGTACCAACAGGCATTCTACGTTTTCGAGGAACTCGCCCAAGCTCCTTCTACCTCATCAGTACGAAGCCTTGTTTCGCAAGCTGTCTGCGAACTGCACCTCGGCCGAACAGAAGAAGCCCAGGCTGCTCTTGAGCAGGCGTTGGAGAAGGATGCCACCAACGCCGATGCCATCGCCAACCTGCTCATCCTCAACGTTATCTCTGGCAGCCAGAACGATGAACTCACACAGTATGTCTGATATTATAGCTGGAATGATGACGTACTTACACTTGCTAGGAAACTTCAAAGCGTTAAGCCTGACCACCAGTTCCTGGCCGATCTCGAGGAGAAGAGCTCCCTATTTGATAAGGCTGCTACGAAGTACAGCCCCAAGGTGTCAGCATAATCTGATCCAGGTTGTAAGAATTGCTAGATTTAATGACGGGCGCATGGTTGATAGAGGATTGCAATCCCTGAGCGACGATAGTTGAGATCTTGTCTACGTGTTGCAGCGAGGTAGCTAATGCAGTACTCCGAGTTACAAAAAGCACCAAAGAGAAGCTCTTGATCATGGAAATAGAAAAAAATCATTTTACTCGAGGACTGTTTTTGAAAGCGAGCCTAAACCCAAAATCTAATATCGCTCCCGGAGCCCTCCCCCCTTCTCAGCCACTCAGCCTTTTTATTGATTTTCTTCGGACCAAAATGAATGTTACGTGTTCTTGATGTATCGTTGAATCTGAGAGGGGTAGTTCATGGACTCTCCGATGTCGCTATGTAAGAAGATAACCAGCCATGATTGCTCTTTGCACTGCTGATCTTGGGTTGACCTATCACAAACTACATACAGGGTTTGTGGACAATATCGACGCTTTTATGTCGGTGGTCCATATTGCTGGACCGAATTACAGTTTGCACATCTGGGGGAGAGGTGTACTGTGAAGGCAGCCTCATATACACGAGAGGATAATTTATTCGGGTAAGCAGGCATGTGACCTTGCTTAAAAGTTAAGAAACCAGAACGTCCATACCATAAAAGGAGTCCATCTTTCTATCGCCGTCAATCCTGAAACCCCGTGATTAACAAAGAAGAAGTCTCTCATGTACCCATGTCATAAAAGCATTGTGACGGCCCACGAAACTCCCGAATTTCCCAGCAAAGATATCATCATCATGCTAACGCTCGACTCGGCTCTGAAGCCCTCTTACAAATATTTTCGTCTTAAAAGGACGGAACCGCTCATTTCTTCTTGTTGGGGAACTTAGGGGCGCCAATATCGCTGCCTCGTAGCTTGACGTTGAGCACCCGCTCCATGGCGCCAAGCACCTTCTGGTCGGGGGCGGCAGTGCCTCGCTCGAAGTCGGCGACGATGGCCTGGGTGGTGTTGCAGCGGGTGGCAAGGTCCTTCTGGGTCATCTTGGGCTCGACTTGCTGGCGGGCTTTGGAGATGACGTCGCCGACAGTCTTGCCGATAGTGTTTGGCTTGATGATGTCGTCGGAACGGTCAACCTTTGTCATACGCTGACCCTCGGGAGCAGAGCCCTGTGAATTTGTTAGCTTGTGCTACTGAGAAGTAGAGATGTTGTACGTACGGCGTTGGCGGAAGCGTACTTCTTCTCAGTGGTGAGACCACCAGCTCGTTGGGCAGCGTTGAGAGCCGACTTTCCTCGAACAACGGTCTCCCGCTGGCCAGCGCCGGGGCCACGAGTACGGCTGCCGATCTTGGTGGCGGTATCCCAGTCATCCATTTTGAAGATATTTGAAGTGTTTGCGGTAGAGTGTATGTGTTCTGAGGAGCAGGTCTGAATCGAGAAGATAAAGTCAATGAGATGTGTTTGTTGGATGAGATTGAAAGATAGAAGATCAAGTTGAGGTTATGGGCGACAAAGAATTTATGGAGAAGGTGATGGAATGGATGGAGGGGCCTAGTATTTGGACTGAGTCAATCGGCGGGGGGCTATAATTGGCACCGTGCATCGGTGGCCTCTCGCTCGCATGCGCCTCTTTATCCCGCTGGTAAGGCTGCCTCGGACTTGGCTGTACAGTAAGGCCTCGACACCACAATGCCGCCGCTGTACCGAGTATGGGTGTGAATTTTCCCTTGCACCGCCACTAAGTTCGGTGGTGGCTTATGGACCTGCCTCTTCTCAGCTCGTAGAAGGTGCTAGACTTTCTGGACCATTTTCTGCAAGGGTTAGAGACGGAGACGGAGACGCCTATGCCGGCCGATGCAGCATCAAGTCCCGTCCGGTCTGACTCTGATGAGAAAGGTTCAATGACGACAAAGCGGGACCATGATGCCTGACCTCGAAGTAACGTGCTCTCATGCCCATTTATTGCTCATAAAGACGCCTGCATTCTTGCAGTGAGTTTCTTGATGACTAATGGCAGATTACCCCTTGTAGCTCAGACGCTCAGTGGTCGTCGTGTCAATGAAGTGAGGAAACCAATGTGCCTACAGTACCTTGATGGACAAGTATAGAGCATCGGATTTCATAATTGAACCCAAATAACCCCGGATTTTTTATTTGATACGCGATTTCTCCTCTTTCTCTCCTCTTGTGCTTCTCTCGCCCGCGTAGGCTGAGGGTTTTTTTCAAGGCCTCCCAAAAATGCACGTCCCATAATCTTGCTTATGGACGGGTTGTCTGAGGACTCGCCGCTTCTATCGGCCATCCTCGCTGCAGATTTTATTGATCGACTCGTCGAGAACTGGTTGTTTCTTTTCATCATTACGCTCACAGTTTCGATATACCTTTCCCTTGGAAGTAAACTCGATGTCTGGCTCACTCTAGGCTTTGTCGCTTGGAAACATACTTCTGTGATAGCCTCAATTTCACGTTGCATCGGGTCGAAGCAACTCTGCCATATCGCCTTTGTTACTTGCCTGATACCTCTGACTTGGTATCGTGTCTTGAGATGGATATCTTCTCGCAGGACCGACGCCTGGAGTGGTACTTCTCGTCCAATGTTGATTCCTAGTCGCACAACTCACACAAGGTTATACCCTACGAAGCACTCTTTCTCTTATCCATACCTTCTTGTCGGTATTCCAGTAGGATTTTCAGGAAACGCTAATGGCATGATATCTGCGAATGTGCCCAGTTCGTCATGGCTCTCATACCTGTTCGGATCGAGGGCTTGGTTCAACGTCAATTCCGTTGACCATCTCCAATGCAAGCATTCGGACGGTGGGTTACGGGGGATATTAGATGCATATCTGGAGTCCGAGGTTTGAATCATAGACTTGTATCGAGCGAGCTGAAACTGACAGACGTAGAATATTGATCCGTTGCGATACCCGCACGCCTATCTTTTAACTGCCGCACGGTTCCCAGGGGTTCAATTCAGCCCAACTTCTTTCTGGTTTCTATATTCACCTGATAAAATTCTCTCAGCAATTATCCTGGAGATGAACAATATCTTCGGGGAGAGACATCCCTATCTTGTCATGAGAGACTTCGAAGCAGAAGCCAAACACATACAGGATGAAACTCAAAAGGGTCAATTTGAACGGGCCCAAGTGAAGGCAACATGGCAAAAGAACTTTCATGTCTCGCCTTTTAACTCACGTAAGGGATCATACTCGATACTTGCGAGCGATCCTCTCGGGCCCGGAATGGAAGGGCTTGGAGAACTCGATATCACCATCAATCTCTTGTCGTCCAAAAACCGCCCAAAGCTTGTTACAAAATTGTTTTCTGAAGGCGAAGCCATCGATCCTTATAAGCTGAACATTCTTCAAAAAGCTGGCATTATCTGCAGTTGGTTTTGGGCAGTGCTGACTATCTTTCCTCGGTTCATCAAACAATCAACCACTCTCTTCTTCAAGCATAAACTTCACTTCTGGTACCGACCCGAACCTCTCAAAGACAGTATCGGGCGCTCAGCAAATGGAATCGAGAAGCTTCTCGAACGAGTATTTCGTCTATATCTGAAGGATCTTGTCCAACAATCTTCCACTCCAGTTGTTATTCGATACTTGCCCAGTGGAGTTGCTGAGGCTTCCGAAGAGGTTTTCATGTCCCACTCGGCAATCGATTTAATAGACTCTGCAAATGAGATCAAGATCAAAGTACTGACGCCAGTTTTCTACTCACGCTTCGTTCGTTATGCGCATGATTCCGAGGCCATCTTCTGTGAGCTGGCTGAAAGTTGCACCTTCTGGACCGACAAACCGGAACAATTGACCAAGGTTTTCTTGAAGAAGGGTTCACCACCTCTTCACGTATCGAATCTGGTCGACTATGCGTGCTTTCAGCTCATCAAGGATCTAAGACGCCGACCGGATAAGATTGAGCGACCGTTGACATCCGCCGATAGGCAGCCACCCCCAGCTAAGGGTGTCGATATTCGAGACTTTCGTATGTCATCGATGGACGCCTTTGTTCTTGGACAAGAAGATATTCGACTCAGGAAGGCATATAGAATGGCAGTTGTTCGCCTATTTGTCGCGGATCGTATTGCTCTGGGAGACGCGAGCTTACTTGGCATGATGGAGTTTATGGTCAGAGTGGGCGCCTCATGGGTTCTAGCGTCTCTCATCACCCAGGCCATTCCGGGCTTGTCATGATGGGCATTTCCTTGAGCGAATAGGAGTGTTTGAGGCACACATACCTCCTGAGGAGCGGAAGACGAGAAAGCCGGCACCCAAGACCCATCGACGGTTCACAACTCGATGTTCTGCCCCCAAGACTCGTTCGAAAGGACCGACGTCGATACGCAGATACGACACAAAACAGGCTTGGCGATTCGGGATAGTTTGCGCTGACCAATCAGCATCACGAACTGCCAAGCTCCAGGTTGTTGAGCTCCCCACTGCCCCGCGATTTTCAAGAAGCTGCCATTCAGCTTCTTATTCCGACATTGAGATTGAGAAGCAGGCAAAAGTTTTGAGGAATTCTCTGACCGATAGTCTCTATCTGCGACCAGAGTGTTACTCATCTCCAACTGCTCTCGAGCGATACGACATACCCCTGCAGAAACTCCGCATATCTTGAAATTATCTCAATTCCAAATACTATACGCATGAAGCCCCGCTTCGTGCTTCGTCCACCTGCAGGATACTTCATGAGGAATGACAAATATCTCTGTCAACGTCACACGGCACGCTGGAAAAGTGCCAAGGGGCGTTCGATGAACGAAGGCTGACGATGGGACACACCAATGGGCTGGCGCTGCCTTTCGATAATGTTCCGACGGCCCGAGTACCTGGAACGGGATGGTGCTCAGTTCATATGTAGGATTCTGAGCAGACAGTTGACGATTGTCGAACCAACCTCGGCCTTACTCGCAATGTATAGATCCTTTCGATAAACTACTGCTCATACCATCCTTCACACATCCGGTGATGTACTGTACACAAATAATTGAGATATGCAACGCCCGTTGTTCCTGGTCCGACAACGCATCCTTCGACATGAAGATCATCTCCAACGTCATCCAATCACCGCCCCCACCACCAAAAGCCATACTGTCTCAGGTCTGTATGCTAGACTGTACCGTCACTACCAGCACTCCCCGTCACCAACAAGAGCTCGGAGTTTCCCTTTACCCCGCCATGGCCCCTCGTGGAGCTTTCGAGAGCTCTCCTAAGCTTTAAAAGCTCCTCTGCTCCCAGGTTTTGAGTGTCTTGTTAGCTCAGACATCATCATCGACTTCATACAATACAGCTTATTACCATCCTCACAAACAGCTACAATGCCTCTCTCCGGACACTGCCTCTGCAAAGCCGTCACCTACACGGTTGACGACGAGCCTGCTGTTGTTGGCTACGACCACTGCGACGACTGTCAGCGCCAGAGTGGTTCTACCTACTGTACGCTTCTTCTTTGCTACGAGCCACAACCACAATGACCAGGCCAAGCTAACACTGTTTTCTATAGCTCTCGTCGTTGTCGTCAAGAAGGACAAGCTCACTATCAACGGCCCCGTCAAGACCTACTCTGGCACCAAGGGCTCATCGGGCAACATTGTCCACCGTCTCTTCTGCTCCGAGTGTGGCTCTCCCATTGCCCACGACCCCGATGCCGCTCCTGAGATCATTGCCCTCAAGGCTGGTACCCTCGACACCGAGATCAAGAAGAACCTCAAGCCTGTAAGTGTCACCCATACATACCAATGGTCATAGTGACTAACACCGACTGCAGGACACCGAGATCTGGACCGTTAGCAAGCTGCCCTTCTGCCAGGAGCACCTTGCTAAGCCCTTCTCCCACATGCCCGAGTAAGGAATGGAATATTGGGAGGATATGACGACAATGACGATCTTAATGAGTTGTAAATAAAGGGCCGAGTACCCGTAAGAAATTGAACAAAGAATACAAGCATTTTGGCAACTGTTTGTCTTACAGACGTAGATCACTTTTTGCATGGGACATGGCAGGGACATCAGCCCAGATCGAATGTGAAATCTTTACAGAGGTAGGGTCAAAAAGTTCTTGCCAAAGAGAACCTTTGTCACAATTTACCTATCTAATCCTTTAGACACTATAGGATATAATAACCCTAGATTTGCCTACCTACCTACTCAGGTACTAAGCTTAGGATACCTGCAGGTAAAATACTTCTTATATTTTAGGAAAAGTAGGTTCCTTAGCCACGGTCTTCTGGTCTTTGGTAAGCTGGGCAACAACTCTTTGGTCCTGCCTCTGTAGTTACCTGTATGTTGATATGTTGTCACACACCTCGGTAGCATGAGGTTATGATATGACAATCACACGCATTAGGTGAAATGAAGTCGTTGGTTGTAGGGTATCTATAATTCATTCTCTATCGTGGAAACAATCTATCTGTGTTCAAATTTACATAGCGTTTATACGTTCAGGATTCGTCGAACATCATTACTTAACGTCCTCATGCCAGTAAACACACAACAGCCATTACCATTATGGCCATCATGACATTGGGCCTCTCAGACCCGGCTGTATCCGCCTTGGGAAATTCTTTTTGTATACGACCCGTTTCACTGGCTTGTGCGGTGAAGCAACTCGCCGTTCCACAGGAGTAGCCGTCAGGACAACAGCCCGCTGTAGGGCCGGCGTCTTCGCCACAGAGGAACCAGCCATCCGCGCAAGTCGACTCGGGCCCAGGAGCAGGGGGTGCATCGGTTGCGAGGACGACGACTGTTGCGCCGTCCGTGACAATGGTCGTTGAAGAGCCAGGGCAATCGTGGATATTGCAGGACCTGTCTGTGCGACAACATCCTCCTCCATGAGTGGCAAGACAACCATAGAACCCCGTTGGGCAACCTGTTTGGGTCTCTCCGTCATCGCTTGAGGTTACCGAGGTGCCGGTTGGACGGTAGGGAGCAACACCGGTGACTGAGCCCGTAGCAGTCATGGATTCGGGCGTGGTCTCAGCTTCGGAAGCAGTTGTAGGCTTTTCTGTAGTTGTCTCAACCTCTGTTTGAATTTCTGTAGTTGAAGTTTTCTCAACAGTTGTTTCTGGGGCAGTAGTTCTCGCCTGTGTCGCGGCAGCACTTGGTACGCCTGGGCACAGTCAGTATCCACAGGCTGGGTATTAGTCGTCTTGACTTACAGCCGAGTCCTTCGCAAACGAATCCAGGGATGCAGCAACCTCCTCCAAGCTCTGCAGAGCAGCTTGTAGCTCCATCAGGACATGCGCCTACCCCTCCGCCGCATGAGACGCCGTCAGGACAGCACGCGATGCCTCCCGCCACTGCATTTCCGACATCCACGCAATATGTCCCCTCCTGACAACACTTGACCTCGGAGTCAATATCAGAGCAGATATTCATCCCCTTAGGACAAGACGACCTCCTCTGTAGTAATGACAACGCCTCTGCGGCACGACGCAACAGGCTCTCATGAGACTCTTCGCCATGAGGGGCGAATGCTGGACGGTAGAAGCGCTCAGTGCCATTGAGGTTCAGAAGTCTGGCATCTTGCTCATCGAGAAATGATATCGCAGCAGCGGCAGCCTCGTGGGGAGAGAGAATATGCAGTGGTGCGAATGCGAGATGCTCGCGGAGAAGCTTGTCGTTGGAACCGGGGGCGAGCTTTCGAATAGCTGTGGGTGAACTTGACTCGGCCGAGGCTTGTGGAGGAAGTAGTGCGGCGAGAGAAATTAGAAGAGCCGATATGGATCGCATTTTCATATGCTGAATAAGATGAGGAATGCTCTCAGGTCTCAAGTTGTTTTGTCTCTTAGTTCTCGGGCTTATGAACCAAGTGATGGCGGTGAAATAATGGATAATATTATGAGCTCTTACACCGCCACCCAGTACCGAATAGATCTTGGTTAGGCGTAAATCAAAGAATTCCAAAGATCGATGCTTGGGTTGTGTTCAAGCAGGTACAAGTTGAATGGGATAGGATGTGAGGCTGCTGATGAGCTAGGTATGACAGCCCGTGACAACTCAGACTCGTTTAGGCCGCTTGTAAACAATTGGGTGGCTGGGAGACGGCTGGGCTCAGATACCTTATGATGGGGCCACAGGATGTGTCTGTCGCTAAATTGGTAGGTAGAAACGCGAGTTATAGATCTAGTGAAACAAGGAAGTCTGTGGATAAATCATAGCTCAATATGGATATGAACTCATGAATTTGAAATAGAGAAATATTTGCAACCTTGGAGTCATCATGATGGCGGGCGCCATGGCGTGTAACGTCATGCAGGGTCTTACAAGCTAACGTTCAACGGTCACATTTTATGAATACCTACCAGCTGGTCATTAACTTTGTCTTTATGTGTTTTATCGTTATATATCGTGATAGCATATTTATTCTTATTAAAAAAATAAAATAAACTTCCAACTGCCTCAGTAACGCCCCAGCTGCGTTTGTCCAAGCAGCATAGGTAGAATCCCTGTGAGATCTACCTGCCCAGCAGCTAGCTTCCCTCCCCTCTTCCTTCAACACATCCAACAAGCTACGATATCACGCCTTAGTCAATATACATACTAAGTTACCATGTCAGTTAACCTTCCCAGTTTCTTTGACTGATCTCTCTTGCGGACATCAATCACAGCTACACCGTCACAATGCCTACCCGATAGTCTGCATTTGTACAACGCGGCTTATCGTGATGGTATGATCATAAAAAAGAGAACGAAACCTTGATACCGCCATCCAGGCAAAGATGATAGATACACTGGTCAGGGTTATGCACAAATACCTCAACCAGCGTGAGATCAAGTTTCTTCTAGCGCAATTTCCGGCAGTCTCTACAAAGTCCACGATGTCCGTGGACTCTGGTGGAGTTCACTGGGAGGCTCTTATGATCGGAGAAGAGAGCCCAAAGTTTCTACAACAGGCTGCTTGAGCAACAATAGAAGCTATAGACCGTTGGTGTCGGTACACAGCTTTCATCCAGTTTTGTTAAATCAAACTCGGCTGCGAGTTAGACCAAGATATCGACCCCCGCTCCTCCCAAAAACCCTTCTAACACTGTGATATTGGGCCCAGAGCGAGTATACCCGTGCCTTTCTACCGTCTGGACCAGAAAGAGGGAAGGGAGATGGACACGTGGAGGCTCGTACAACTCAGCTTAGACTGAAGGGTTACCTGGGACTCTAAAAATCACACTTTCAACTAAGGAGCAGCAGGAGAAATAACTGTGTTGCTGCACGGAGTATCAGCGATGAAAAGGCATATCCTACGCCGAGCACCGGGATGTCGAGGATGGCATAGATCTTTTGTTGATACGACTGGAGCATGGTATTATACCATGGAAAAGAGAACAAAACCTTACTGCCGCCACAACTTCAACTCACTTGAACTCAGATGTGAGCAGTCACAGACCATGAGTGGTCATAGCTGCATCTTTTTCGAAGGTTTTATAATACCCAGTAACCTGGCTTATCTCAAGAAGGCACTGTGGAACAAATTGTCGAAAAAAGGCACGCGCAGGTTTCTAAGGATGTTGGCAGACTTCTCTTCCGAGGCCTCAGCTCTATAGGCATCAATAATGCCAACCCGTCAACTGATGATGGAAAAATCCCAACCTTTCAGACCTGGGGCCGGTCACGTCAGTATCATGAACTACACCACACGCTGCCCTGGCCGTTCTTGACTCCAAAGGCGAAATGTTACAAGAAGTCAACAACTTCCTGGTCAGCATCCCAAACGATGTCATTCCTGCCAATATTGTTCTGGCGGCCATCATGATCTTTTTTTCATATAGAGGGTGCTGAATGTTGGGTGGCAGAAGGCTTTACAGCCTCGAAGGCCGGTGCCCAAAAGCAGAACCAAAAAGTGCCTGATGTATCCCTCAAGAGTTCATCATCTACTTCGCCCACATCTTACGGCTTTGCGAGGAGAATCATCTGACAATATTCTTCCATTCGATGTGCTGGGCCAAAATGAATGCTGAGGCCGACAAAAAAATCAACAAAGTCTTCGCCGTCGAGAATCATTCCCTAGATAGGGCCCGATTGAAACAATGGACAAAAACCATGACATCGAAAAGCACGCTCATATTACAGAGGCAGGGCCGAAAGTATTACCTAGCCTGTCAAGAAAAGAAACCGTAACTACGGAACCTACCTACTTTTCCTACTTTTCCTAAGATTTAAGAAGTCTCCTTTCATTCAAGAATGGGAACAGCTCGATGATAAGACTCCACCTCCCAACTACTGGATCTCGGAAAAGAAAGCCCCCATATGAAGTCTGACTGGCTCCGCTAGATGTGTTCACCCAATCTTCCCAACTATTGAAGGCCTTGAGCCTGGTAAACCTCTGGAAACTGTGTCTTCTGTTCGCCAGATGCCGTAAAGGAAAGGCCTGGGGAACATTTAGCTGTATACTCTTTGGCATCAAGCCGGGCAAAGCCTGCTCGAGAGAACACATGTGAAAACATTGAGCTGATGCCCCAGGACTACAACATACTTTAATCAAGATATAAGAAGTACTTTATTATATCTAGCTAAATATCCAAATGATATAAGCTTCTGAGACCGTAAAGTACTTAATAACTTAGGATTATAGCATAAGTTTTGTTTGGTGATAATCTTTTTTGGCCTTCTCTATATCGTTATTTTCTATATTTGTCTTTCGTCTTGTTATACATCGTGATGGTACATGATTGTTGTGTCTCCTACTACCTGCAGTAATACCCAAGCGCCGCCCAAATGCATCATAGTATACATGAGTTGTTACCGTAACAGCAGCAGCACTTACGCCGCGGTGAACATACTTAAAACATTGAGATGTCATCTTCCTTGGTCTTTTCCTCTTCAGATTGCTTCTCCTCTGACATCGTAGTAACATCGACCTCTTCAGACTTTTCTGTTGGCTCAGAATCAGAGACAACCTCATCATGAGCTTCAACGGACTTCACCTCGGTCTCTGCCGGTGTGGCATTACTTCCTGCTTCGCTAGGCTCGGTATTTGTCTCAGCCAGCTCAGTCTTGGGCTCAACTAGCTCAGGTTCGACAACCACAGGTTCCTTCACAAAGGAATGGCACAAGAGTCCAGCTGCAACACTGACGTTCAAACTATCAACACAGCTTCCTTGAACAAATCGAGGTACCGACAGTTCATAGTCAGAAGCAACCTTGAGAGGCTTCGATAGACCAAAGCCCTCATTGCCAAGAATAAGCAGACAAGGATGCTCGTTCAACGGGCTTTGCGCCTCAATAGTGTCTGTAGAAATGAACTTGTCACCATGCCTTCGAACAAGCTTGCGGTCAGGCGGCGCCACTGCAGCATATGTCTTCCAACCAGCCTTGCTAGACTCTTGAATGAATGTCAATGGGTCATCCACCGTGAAAAGTGAAATTTCCTCCACTGCGCCGGCGGCAGATTTTAGAACAACTGGTGTGAGTGTAGAAGATCCTCGATTGGTGATGCCAACAGCATCGACGCCAAGATAACTAGCAGTGCGGATGATACCTCCCAGGTTACCTGGATCGACAATCTCATTGAGCAGCATGACAAAGGGTCTGGGCATCACATCGTTGGATCGTCGAATGAAAGTGTCTGTGCCGTTGATTGCGGCCTCCTCCTTGGTTTGGTAGTCAAGGTCCACGTGAAAGCCAAGGCGACCAGGGCTCTCTTCCAGCTTGCCCAGTGACTTGATGGGCAGTTGAGGTAGAGGGGAAGCCTCAAGAACGAAACCGTTGTGAGGTCGCCCCACACTCATCTTATCCATGATCCGTTGCTCTTCAGGAGGCACGATTGTTATGGGCACGTTAAGCTTCTGCGCCATTCGCATCAGGGTAGTGCTGTCCCTGTTATCCATTCGGTTCTCGCCACCGTGGACGTAGAGGTTGTATAACTTTCGTCGGTTCTGTTCCAGTACTGCCTTGACAACTGATCGGCCGTAAAGGAATTGTGAAGCAGCAGTGGTATATTTGAGGGTCATACCCATCATCTCCTTCTTCTTGCCGCGCTTCACATCGACAGAATCATCTCCCTGGTCATTCCAACGGTCTGCTCGGGCGTTGCCCTGGCGGGAGTCGTCGCGGTCTGAGCGATCGAACCTCCGCTGCGGTCCATCAAACTGTCTATTGGACCACCTATCAGAACGATCAAATTGACGATCTGAACGGTCGAACCTTGGTTGTGAAGTTTCG
Organism: Fusarium verrucosum; assembly: GCA_013623715.1. Lineage (NCBI taxonomy): Eukaryota > Fungi > Ascomycota > Sordariomycetes > Hypocreales > Nectriaceae > Fusarium > Fusarium verrucosum. The sequence continues at coordinate 109,226 of JABFFJ010000022.1, forward strand.
GATCGTGTTTCTAAGCGGTCAAATTGACGTCCTGAGCCATTGAATTGCTGCTTTGGCTGTTTGAATCTGTCATTTGATGGCTCAGGTCGTGGGGTGTCGCTATCGCTAAATTCAAGTACTCGCTCCCGTCTGGCTTCTCGGAAAGATCGTGGTTGAACAGGCTGCTGTATCTTCAGATTATCGGCCACCTCCTTGAGATCGCCATACTTCATTCGTTGTACCAAGCTGCGATTCCCAAATTCGTTTCCAGGGTCCGCAAAGCGCTTCCTTCTGGTTTGACGAGCTGTGCCGTCAGCTTCCCTCTCCTCCCTCTCCTTCTTTTTCTCATCTTTCTTCCTCAACTTCTTCCTTAACTTTTGGTCCTGACGCCAGTTTCGTGCGCCACTTCTTTTCGAGCCGGAATCAGCTCTCGCACTGAATCTTTCTAAGAACTCATCTGGGATGGTACGAGACTCTTTACTGCGCAGTGATCGTCGTCGAGAGGTGTATTCATTGTTGAATTTGTGGTCGCGGAAGTCGTCAGAGCCATGTTGGGCTTGCTCAGACCTGATCGCACCTCGAATGATAGCTGAGAGACCTTTTGAGCGAACAAATATCGGGGCAAAACTCGTTTGAGCGGGATGAAGTCTTGCCAAAGGACGACTCAAGGCGGCGATCCTCAATTGCGTAGGATAGAGCATCGCAGACGCAAAAAGCTTTGCCGTTTGTATTTGCTTCTAGCCCACTTCGTTTGAAGATTCAGTGTGTAGAAGTTTCATCGTTTGCCCCACTAAATTATTTTTCTGCCGACTGATATACAGGGTTTAGCGGGCGGTGAGACCCCATAGGTCATTTTTAGTGCAATGGAAGGTTATAATGGCTGCATGAGCATGTGTCAGTATCCAGACCGTAACTTAAGTTATTAACGCGTCTGGATAAAACAGTCGCGTTTCCGGGGCGCAAACGAGAAGCGAATCATCACCAATTCGACAACCAATTTTCAGGTATGGCGCTCCGGTTATACCAACAGCCCTACCAGGTCACTCTCTACATACCAAAGTAAACTGTTTATATACTCGAATTGATTTAGCTGGCGGAATACGTGAAATTAAGGGTCCGAAAACACCCCACCGAGTCCTCGACTACCTACCTACCCACCATCTAGATGCGACGCGCCCGATCACCACAACATGGAACCCGAAAATTCGCTTTATGAGCCCCTCGAGGGCTTAATAGACCAAGACGATAATGCTATTGAACGTTCTTTAGAGTGGCTTCTCGCGGACCTCAACGGAACAAACGGCGCACTGCCCACCAATGCAGAGACGGGAACGGAAGTGCAGCAAACGTCACACGAAGAGATGAACGCCCTAGACGAGGATGAAGAAGAGGAAACTCCTCGAGCTGAGGATAGCATATCAGAAACTCGAATTCATTCTTCAAGACCTGGTTACACAATCCAGGTTGCCATACCTGAGATGCCATTGGAGAAACGCAACGAGTACTCGACTGTTCATAGCGATATTGTTGAGTTTGTCCTTGGAGAGCTTCCACCCGACGGCGGCATCGTCAGTTATAATACCGAGTTTTCTGATGGAAGGCAAGAGTTGGTAGGTTGATGCTATTTCACAGGAGTTGCGATTTGCATTTACTTGATGGCCCGGAGCTGCTATTGTCTATGCGCTTCAACAGTGCTTCTGGCTACTGCTCCGCAGATTAAAGGCTTAACTCACAATACAAATAGGCGAGCTATTGTTTATAGCCTGCCTTATTCACTGCGGACCTCACAAATCTATTCTCCTCTCTGCTTGCAGCCCCGCACCCCTCTTCTTATATCTCAACCTCTTCATTGCCTAAAGCCTCCTTCCTTTTCCTCCTTCTCTACATCTGCTCTTCTGCTTTTCACAAACCACTAACTTGTCTGCAAGATATCTTTTACAAAACTTATTGCTCTAGAAAACGGCAGAGCTGCGTTGGCCCGGTTCAACCAAGGTCTAGGGCCGTACGGATCCGACGATATGTCTGGTACTCGCAAACGAAAACATTCCCCAGATTGGGATTCCGAACAAGAGTCTGTTGTTTCGGATCGCATGGATATCGACGAGGAGGAAGATGACGAACCCATTCAGATGAAACGCTCGTCTCGAAGCGTGTCCCGGCGCCTTCGCTCTAGGGAGGCCACCAAGCAACTTTCTCACAGCCCTGCCATGATGGTTGACGACGATGATTTGGATGATCTCCGACCAGAACCTTCAGCGCCTACAAGAACTCTCAGAACTCGGCAACCGAGACAACTGACCGGCATGTCCTTTAAGAACGGCATGGGTAGTCAGGACCAGGATGAACTACTTGGAGATGCTCCCCAAGCGTCATCAGGAGAGGAAGATGACGATTTCATCATGCCTGTGGTCTCTGATCTCCCATACGCCAAGAGGGGACGTCCTACCAAAGCACGACAACGATCGAGGCGTCTTCAAACACTCAGCATGCGACAAAAGGCTCGAGCTCAAGCTACGTCACGTCAGAAGTCTCATGACTCAGATATCGAGTTTGAGGCACCTCGACGTTCCTCCAGGGCCACAAGAAACACCCTGAGCATGCAGGATGATGCCTTGATGGATGATGATTCTTTCTATGTTATGGACGACAGAGGTCCAAGTGTTCCGAAGATTATCTCTATCAGAGAAGTCTTCCAACCACTCCCTGCCGACTCGGAATTTGCTTCTATGCACATGGACACTTGTCACACTTGTGGTGGCTCACGCCAGCGAGGCCAAATGATTCACTGTCAAGGCTGCACATTGTCCTACCACAAGTCCTGTCTTGGGTATCGCAGCGCTCGCGAGCATATGGTTACCAAAGTTGGCGAGGACAGTTTCGTCATGCAGTGCAGACTTTGCATCGGTGTCCCGTATAAGAAGGACGATATCGCTCCCAGGCATAACATGTGTCAGGCATGCAAATCCCCAGGCCGCAGCTGTACTGCCTTTTCCGAAAAGAAGACATCTCGACAAGAAGAGAAACTTCGCGAAGAGAATGGTGGTGTCGACCCAATCACTCCCGTCTCCCCAAACCTTCTTAATAACGCTGATCATGTGCTCTTTCGATGCGTTTCATGTCACCGAGGCTGGCACGTTGATCATCTTCCAGGCGCTAGAAGCGGTACAGTTGGAACAGATCTCAAGTCCGAACGCCTTCAAGATCATTCGGTTGATTGGCAGTGCAGGGAATGCGCAAACACTAGGTACAAAATTCATCGGCTTGTGGCATGGCGGCCAGTACAAAGAGATCTCGTCAACCAAGTTCCTCGGCCAATGTATGCTGAGGTTCGAGAGGACGACAAAGAATATCTAATCAAGTGGGAAACTCGATCCTATGCTCACTGCGATTGGAAACCAGGTGCATGGGTACACGGCGTTGCAGCATCTACGATGCGTTCATCATTCGGAAAGCGAGACATTGAGCAGGATCTGCTAAAGCTCGATGAGCAAGACGCCATTCCAGATGAGTTTCTCATGCCTGATATCATTCTCAACATCAGATTGCACTCCTCAATCCCAAGGCCAAAGACAAGAGAAGACGAACTGGAGAACTTGCGCAACGTTAGTAAGATTTTTGTCAAGTTTCAGGGTCTGGGCTATGACGACGTTGTATGGGATACGCCCCCAGCGGATGATGGAGGCGATATCTATGCTTCCTTTGTGGAGGCGTACTACGAGTATGTTGAAGGCAAATATTTCAAGAGTGAATCTCAGCACAAGATCAAGGAACGAGTCAAGGCTTACAAGGCCGAACCGTTTCAGGAGATCAACGAACAACCTGTTGGCCTCAAGCGAGGAAAACTCATGGGATACCAAATCGAAGGAGTCAACTGGCTATTGGGGAACTACCACTCGGGCCGCAGTGTTGTTCTCGCAGATGAAATGGGCTTGGGCAAGACTGTTCAAGTCGTAGGCCTTGTGACTTCGCTAGTCCAAGATAGCCCCAAGGTAAGCTATAGTAGTCTAACAAACTGACGACAAGCATACTAATATGACGACAGTGCTGGCCTTTCCTTATTGTTGTTCCAAACGCCACATGCCCAAACTGGCGCCGTGAGTTCAAGCAATGGGTGCCAGAGCTACGAGTCGTTGCTTATCACGGCGGACGAGAGCCACAATCACTGGCTTACAAGTATGAGCTGTTTCCCAACGGATCTATGGACATGAAGGCACACGTTGTGATCATGTCTTATGATTCAGCCCAGGACCCCGCCACCAAAGCCCTCTTCAAGTCTATCAACTGGGCAGGGCTTGTGGTCGACGAGGGCCAACGCTTGAAGAATGACCAGAACTTGCTATATGGGGCTCTCCGCTCCATGCGAATTCCTTTCCGACTTCTCCTTACCGGAACGCCCCTCCAGAACAACAAGAGGGAGCTGTTCAACCTTTTGCAATTCATTGACGAGAAGCAGAATGCCACGGAACTGGATGCAGAGTATGCGGTTCTCGACAAGGAGACGCTGCCGAAGCTCCATAACAAGATCCGGCCATACTTCCTGCGCCGAACAAAGGCAGGCGTGCTCAAATTCTTGCCTCCGATGACGCAAATCATCCTACCAGTCACGATGACTGTGATCCAGGAGAAGCTTGCAAAGAGCATTATGGCCAAGAATCCAGAGCTGATCAAGGCGATGTTTTCGAACAGCAAGATGAACAAGAAGGAGCGCGGATCTCTCAACAACATCTTGATGCAGCTGCGAAAGTGTCTGTGCCACCCTTTCATGTACTCCGAAGCAATTGAGGAGCGTCATCATGATCCCACAGTGCTTCAACGCAACCTGGTAGAAGCTTCGGCAAAGCTCATGCTTCTACAAGTCATGCTTCCAAAACTTAAGCAGAGAGGCCATCGCGTGCTGATCTTCAGTCAGTTCTTGCAGCAATTAGATATCATCGAGGATTTTCTAAGCGGCTTGGACTATGATTTCCGTCGTCTCGACGGCAGTATTAGCAGTCTGGAAAAGCAACGGCGTATCGATGCCTTCAACGCCCCAGAGTCACCTATCTTCGCCTTTCTGCTTTCCACAAGAGCTGGCGGTGTCGGTATCAACCTGGCGACTGCAGATACAGTGATCATCCTCGATCCTGACTTCAACCCGCACCAGGATATTCAGGCCTTGTCCCGTGCTCACCGAATCGGTCAGAAAAAGAAGGTTCTTTGCTTCCAACTCATGACAACAGATTCGGTTGAAGAACGAATCATGCAGATCGGCAAGAAGAAGATGGCTTTGGACCATGCTCTAATCGAAAGCATGGACGATGATGAGCTGGCTGGTGATGATCTGGAATCAATCTTAAAACACGGCGCGCAAGCACTTTTTAACGATGATTACGAGAAGAAGTCTATCCATTACGACTCTGCTGCTGTTGATGCACTCTTGGACCGAACAGACGAGACGGAAAGCAAAGATGACGACCCGGCCTCTTTCTCCTATGCGAAAGTGTGGTCGAATGACAAGTCTGGATTCGAGGCTGGCCTTGCTACCGAAGAGACGGCTGAGCCAGAAGCTATTAACTCGAGTGTTTGGGATCGTATTCTGGCGCAACGAGAGGCAGAAGCTCAGCGGCAAGCTGAAGCGAATCGGGAGGTTCTAGGTCGTGGTGGTAGACGTCGCCAAGTAAGTTATCTGCACGCAATATTCTTCATACCAGCAACTAACAATTAAACAGGCCATCAACTACAAGACGAACGCCATAGATAACCCCATACCTGGCGATGCCGAAGCTGAGTCTGAAGATTCGTCTGATGACTTTGCTGGTGGCGACTCTGGAGAAGAGTCTGAGGAGGAAGAGCCGTTATTGGCAAAAGGTAAACGACAAAAGATTTCTTCTGTTCAACAGACAACCCCATCCACGACACCAATCAAGAAGTCAAGCCCAAAAACCAAAATTAACAAGAACGCAACACAGACGCCGAAGCGGACCTCCACAGCCTCCAAATCTCAAACGCCCGTAACGCAAAACCGCAGCAAACCCTCAGCGCCCAAAAAGCGCCCAACAACACCAAGCAACAGCCAACGTGGAAAATCAGCCACCCCCAAAGCTTCAAACAGCAAGGGAGCAGCCAAGCGATCCCCGACCACATCAAGCAAAACCCCTACCGACAAACGAGTGGCCAAGTAAACACCGGAGGCCCTGTCGATTCTACACGATATATCAAGGGTAATTACGTCTATCAGGGCAACTCCGCAAATCCTGTACCACCTCAACGTGTGGTTCCCACCCAGCAGCCCTCACAACCCCCTCCTAACAATCAAATACCTGACTACAGAAAGATCCGCCTCGGCTCAGAAGCCGAAGTGAGAGTGGCCCTTGATTGGGTTCAGCGTTCGGGACCTGAGACTGAAGTCAAGAAACAGCAAATGGCGGTTTTGCTAAACCGCTTAAGATCGCTTACCGCCGAGGGCGGAAAGCAACAGATATGATAATACTTTGGACATAGAAAAAACTACTAAGGTTGCTCAGCACAAGCAGGCACCCCGATATAATGATTCACCGCCTCCTGGAGCGAATCAAAAGTGGGCAGCACGTTTGCTTTCGCATGTTTGATTTATGATTGTTTGCATGCCGGTGCCGGATGCTTCATGCACGCGGAACTAGGTGGTTGAGGAGCACGGTAAGCAGGCAGGCGAATGCGCATGATTAACCTCCTCTCGGTATACGGAGGCCAAATGATAGACGGCATGGTACAGGTCAGGTCGCTTAGCAGATACCTTGGAATGAAAATCTTGAAAACAAATGCGCACATGCGCTTCAGCCGTGATTTGAGGGCAAGTGACCACAAACTCCCACTGCAAGTAACCGCAAATATGGTATGTGCCTTGTAGAGCATGCCTCCACCGTAAAGCAAACATCTCGTGTTGATATCCATGAACTCAAGTATAAGACAATCGACAAGATTCAAAGACAGCCCCTGAAATTAGTCTCTTGTTCTCAACCTCTCACCTATATCTATCCTCGAGCCCGCTCTAAGAGATTCCACACCGTATTGTTCAACATAGGCGCTGCTCTCCGTTTGTCGTTTGTTGGTGCACGTCTCAAAGGTATATCCCGTCTTCCGTTACCCGTCTCCCAGCTACTAGCCGCTTGATAGGCCAGGCATCGGTGCCCAGGGGCAAAGACTTCTTATAGCTATCGGATGCTGCACGTCTTTGTTCGTCCTCAAAAAGTCCAAGCTGGTGCATCTCTTTAACTTGACCGCTCACAATGAAGCCTCAGTCTTCTTCTCCTTCCCCTTCTCCAACCATCGTCAAAGGACCTGTTATTGTTCATCGCTGGGCTCAAACGCCAAACAGGCATCACAGCGTATCATCTCTCGGCACTATGAGCCTTCCCAGTTCCATGGATCTTGCTCATCGTCCCTCCAACAACCATGTGGTTGGCGGGAACGGATATCCTGTTCAACCTACTTATGGAGGCTGGCAACAGAACTCTCAGGTCTATCAGATCTATCAGTCGTCTGCACCACGAAGCATGAAATCCGGCAACTGGCGGGATTCCCGGCCATCTGCAGGTCCAATGACCATCATCTCTAGTTGTGGTGGTGGTGGTGGTGGCAGCAACTACTCTCTCATGGGTTCTCCAGTCCAGCCCTCTCCATCCAACAACGACGGCAGACCTGTGAGCCTTTCTGACTGTGTCAACCTCAAACTCGACGGCTGGACCTACTGCCTCCAGCGTTCTGATGGCCAATACACCAGGCTTATCCCTGCCGACATGCTCCCAAAACTATGTGAGCTACCTGCAACCCAAGCTGGCACTCCCGGCATGGTGGTTCTGCCTTGCCTGGAAATGCAGCCGCCTCAGGGGGTTGCTGGCATGAACCATCCTGTAACTGTCAAGGTACGTTAGTTGAACGAGTGGATACAGATCAAGAAAGCTGAGTGTGTAGCCTCCAACTGGCCCAGCATCGGATGTCCTCCAGGTAATCATCCTCTCGCCGCCTTTTCTTGTTTTACCCCGTACACAACTATTTTTCCTGTTTCATACGAGGCTAACACCCCGCTAAAGAACAGAATTGATCGCATCGTTGCGACTTCACCTCCCCAGCAGCGCAGAACCAAGATCTATTGTGATAAATGGATCCACGACGGAACCTGTGCTTTCACTCAGCAAGGTTGCAAGTACAAGCACGAGATGCCCTTCGACAAGGCCACTCAGCAGTCTCTGGGTCTGTTCCACGGTTTCCCCAAATGGTGGCGAGACCATCAGGAACAGCTTCAGAAGCAGCTCAACCAAAACTCGCCGACTGGCCGTAGCCAGGTCATACCTCAGATGGACTGGCGAGGTGATGGTGGCGAAGATACCTCCAAGAGTGCTCCTGTTCAGGCTCCGATTGGTGCTGAGAGAAACCAGGCGCCAGGCAAAGGAAATCGCTTCTCTCAGACCCGTGAGGACATAATCTCTGCTACTGCAGCAGTTGATCAGCGCCCAAGAACGGCATCGGAGGCCAGTTGGCAGGGATGGAACGGGTCTTCACCGCGCTCCTCTACTAGCTCAACCGATCAGCCTTATGTTCGCCAGTAACTGCGTGTTGAGCAACCCACCAACCTATAGGAGAGTAAAGAAAGGAACATGTCAATTAAACGACGGACAGGGGTCACGGGATGAGCATGGCAAACGACGGGAATCATTCTTCACTCTCTCTTTTGTCTTTGCTGCGAATGTGTTGATGGGAGGGATCACCCACCACCCATGATGGAAAAGTTGGTCTGTTCATGTGTTCAGCAACTTAGATATTACTCTCCTTTTCTGTTTAGTCATGTCATATTAGATACTAAACCTACCTCAATACGCTCTCTAGAAGGAATAGCACAGATGAAGCGTTGAGGTTTACTAGATAGCTGAATATTCAGTCTGCCGGGTCTTTTCTGTCACTGGACCTTGTCACGTTTCAGATACAAATTGTGTTTTATGAGAAGTCACCTACTCTTCTGGGGTTACATAGACTCTAGCAAGCTAGCCACCCGATTTCGATTTCAGGCATGATCTAGGTGTGACGTGAAATGGCTGTATGCCTGTTGTTGGGCTTGGGTTAATCCTGTGCTTGGCCACACACAGCTGGTGCTTGTGCAAGGTGAGGTCTGGTCTTGGACACGAAAACTTGGAGTTATTATTCAAATCAGGCTAAAGATGGAAATTTTCAGCTAGACCAGCGAGTTATTTCTGGATATCTACTTTGGTTGAGGTACCATGGTAGTACAAGAAATATATGTCTAACATTCGCAATTGTAGGGAGCTGAAGGAAGCTGTCTCTCAACCCCACCATTTCGTTTGGAGGTGGAGGGGCAGCGCAGTTGTGGGTGATTCCCGTCGGTTAATTCCCGGACTTCCAACGTCACCACCCCACCAACGCGGTAGCTGTGCTCATGAGTGTTGCCTTGTGAGTTTGGTGAGAGAAACAACAAACTTGGGCCTTTCAAGCTTAATTACCTATCCGTGCCTCAATCCGACCCGGAACTCTAGAATACAGAGAGAGCTCTTCCTGGTGGCACTCTGACTTTCCGACGAGTATGATACGAAGCAGCTCGCAGTGATACTATCTTATCATCAACCCGAACTCCACATTATACCTACCTTCATCAGCAGTCGCTACTTGAGAACCAGCTTGAGTTCACAATACCTACAGCTCAAAATGGACGCCGTAGCGGCTACTTTGGCTGCCTTTACTCCAACACAAGCCGCAGCACATTCCGTCAAGAAGTACGACACAGCCATCAGGGACCATATCGCAGCCGTGAAGTCGCTATTAACGAACCAGCGGGACGTCATCAGTGCTAATACTAGCCAAATCCTACAGGTATATCTCGCAATGAATTCCTCTGTTTACTATGCGTGGCTAATATCCTCAGAACATTGATCCCTCGATCGACTCTATCGCATTCCAAGCCATCATCTTTCTCTCGCTAGAAACTCCGACTCCGCCGCCTGGCATCGAACGAAGTACCCTCCTCGACGAGATCCTTCGATTCTTTCTTAACTTCAACCCTCTTCAGATACGATATGTGGGGCATGGATTCAGGAAACTTCTTGAACTTGTCGCAGCGGGCAAGTTGTTTACAGTATGATACATCCTACACCCAGTTCTGTAGTATTGCAGGATGTTAACCACCATGTTAGGCCGTTGTTACGGTAGAGGTTTTGGCTGCTGCCTTGCTGCGAGTTGATCCCACTGGAAGCATGTTCACATCTACCCACTTGACACTGATCAAGGTCGCCTATTCGACAGGCTGGATTGAACCCGCTCTTAAGATCCTGGATTGCGATCTGACATTCTACCCTGGCACGGCTGGCCAGAAAGACTCCAAAATCCTGTGCGATAGTGGCCTGCATCCTACCTCCTTCATCTCAGTTGAAACAGGCCTTACCGAGTCTGTGAAGAGCCATACGATCTTGGAGTATAACCACTTGAGCGCGTTATGCTACATGTCACAACGAGACTGGGCCAAAGCCTACCGAGCTCTTGAGCGCGTCATTACGCATCCTTCAAAAGACAAGGGTGTCAGTAAAGTTATGGATGAGGCGTACAAGCGGTGGTTGCTGGTCGGGCTACTCAAGGATGGAAAAGAGCCAACCCTACCATCGTACACTGCCAGCATAGCCAAGACCACCTACACCACGCTGGGAACGCCGTACAAGAACGTCGCCGCTCAGTTCGCTACTACTAATGCGGGGCAGCTCAAGGCGGACATTGAGGCGAATAATCAGGTCTGGGAGGAAGACGGCACCTCGTCGTTGATCGCTGAGGTGGTCGCCGGATACCAGAAGTGGCAAATCATTAATCTTCGCGACATTTATAAACAGGTCTCCATCTCTCAAGTGCGTCAATCGACACTCAGTGCCGAAACGGGTGAGGTTCTCACAGACGACGAGTCTACCACACGCTTAGTACAAGGCATGATTGATTCCCGGCTGCTAAAAGGCGAGCTGCAGCGGGGCAACAACGGAGACGAGTTCTATCTCCGCTTCCACGATGATAACGAAACGATGACGGAGGTGGAGTTTGCTCGGGAGATCGCCCAGCGCTACCAGAACATCGAAGGCTTGGGTGAGCAGTACAAGGCAGCCAACGAGCGGCTAAGCAGCAGCAAGGAGTACGTTAAGCACGCGATTAGGGAGCAGAAGAGGGCAGATAAGGACCCCGCAGACCCTGGAGTTGGTTTCGATTCTCTGATAGAGGATGAAGACCTCATGACCGGCATCACGGCGACTACCTAATTCCCTCCTGGAGCTGCTGGCACGATGAATCGGGTGTGAAGCGGGAATACCACCCTCCCCCAAGGTGTATATGTTTAGCTGGATAAATCTAAAACAAGGGTTATTTGCCACCAGAGCAGTCATGATTATTGCCCATTGCAATCGACCCCTGGTGCTGCCTCGCATATGACTTACGAGAAATGAAGATGCAGCGCATTGCTTTAGAAGCACACAATAGCTACCTAATCAAAATACATGGCTGTATTCAACCTGCACTTGATTAGACCTGTTCTTTGTGCCCTCTCTGTATGCTCTATATATCCCTCCATTCTCTAACTTTGCAGTAAACACGTCTTTCGTCCTCTGCTACTATGTCAATATAGTACTTATTCCTGTTTCTCCTCTCCCTTCTCCTCGTTTTCCTCCCTCAGATACCCCGTCTTATGTTCGACATGGAGCGTAGGTCGACCAGTGATCTTTTCCTCTCTGTCATATCGCCGTTCGTTTGCCGCAGTCTTTCCGTGGCGCTCGAGAATCGCTTCGTCAATCGTTGCGCGTGCCTCGTTAATCCAGTCGCCCGAGCCCGGAATATGGTAGTGTTCATAACGCTCGATCTTGCGCCTGGTTGTCTCCTGGTTGTGCTTGGACCTGTTCTTTTCCTCTTTCCTGTTGCGAGACTTGAATAGAAGCTGAGGTTCAAGCTGAACTTTGCCAGAGTCGATACCCCTTCTTATCTTCTTATTCTCTCTCTTCCTTTCTCTGCCTTTCTTCTCGTCTCCTTTCTTCTCTTCTCTTTTTTTCCCAGTTTCTCCCGCCTCTTCACGTGCCATTTCATTGACCAGGTGAGATGATTTGGTTGCGTAGGGTGCAGAACCTCCAAGGTCGGTGGTGTCCTGAAGAGGGGTGCCATTTGCGGGATTGAGAGTTGGGTCCCAAACAAAAGGCCGGGGCATACCGTGTGGTGCGGCTTGAATCGTCAAGGGCAAGGCCAAGGTCATCAAGGCTATGGCCTTGGTCAAGGAGAGTGGAACCATGGTTGAGCATGAAGTTTTGATGGCAGAAGTGATGGTTGGCGAAACAAGGGGATGGCAGTTGTGCAGGAAGTTGAGGGTTATTCTTTCAGACACCTTGGGTATTTATATAGATCGGAGAGGGAATTTTCGGTCATGCTGGAAAGACTAGCTTTTCAGCCAAAAGCTTCAAGATGAAAAGATATAATGTGATTGAAGTATAATTCTCAGATGGGTTGTGCATCAATTCTCAGGGCTCAAGCCCAATAAAGTCAAACTATACGTCTCGTTCTTTCTGTGGTCGTCTTGTCTTCTTAACCTGGTGAACACGGCGTTATCTTGTATTGAGTTTTGTATAACCGTCATTATGCCTTGCATATCATATGGCGAGTTTCTCTCTGGATGGATGTATTGAGTTCAGGGGGCATCAAGTTTTTAAGAGTTTGAGTTTCTATCATAGTAGTCACACACTGACTCCTGGTACCTTTTTGTAATGAAAGTCGTTAGAGTTGACCGCCGATTGCACTGTGGGATGTTCAGTTAATGATTTTAGCCGTTAGGAATTAGAACACAATGCGCCCGAAAGTGTGGTGTAATATCTAGGTGATAACTCCGTTTCCAATACCGAAATATTATGAGGATTCCTTCTTGAGGTGAAGCAGACTAAAAATAATAATGCTCAGATGTATTACCTTTGTGCTGTCCGTCAGTCTATACCATAATAACCTATGTATTATATGTCCCTTGTGCCTCGAAACGACCTTTACCCACAATGGGTATGCTCTCCACAATCATTGCCCGCTCCGTGAAATGCATTGAACCAAACAGTCTAAAAAAAACAAATGGTTGTTGCTTGGACGTGCCTCTGGCCTTTGCCTTCGTGCGATCCTGTCCAGCCGTGTTGGGCCGCCGTCCGCCTCTCGTTCTCAACCCGCCGCCGCCGGCCCTCCCAGTGGCATCATCTCTTCTACATGGACCACATATTGCAAAAATATTTCTTGCCGTCATCACAGGTCTCCTGGTAGTAGCTGCTCTGGCTGAAGGAATAGCTCTTAGTGGTACTAGCCTTTCCACCAGCACCGAATTTTGCACTAGCACGAGACTTTGTACCAGCAGCACCTCTCGACGTCAATGTTGGGGACCATGTGACAAACTAGGAAGCACCCCCGTGGCTTCTCCTCTGACGCATAAAGCCTGGCAGGGACACCCGATTGGCCTTTGTCTCTTGCATAGAATGCTGCGGGCTGCTGTATGTCTCGCGGTTCGGTCTGCAGCAACAGCCCATGGCAGCATGTAGCAGGAAGGCTAGGTCGGTAAAGATGGCGGCAATCCACATGAAGGCAAACATCTTGATGCCAATGTTTGCCTTGATGTTGAGCTGGTCCTGAGCTGTGAGTGCGACTTTGGCAGCGACGCTAATGACGGTCGCAATAACAGCGGCGACGGTGATGAGAACCGATGCGATGCCACCAAGAAGCGTGAGAAGCAGACTCCACCAACGGGTAAGGATGACGAGGAGGCTCAGCGCGATGAGGACAAAGTTGACGCAGATGCCGGCCATGAAGAAACCGTACATGATTCTGGAGCCGATTTTGAGGAGGTTGAGGACGGTTACGGCCTGCGCAGGGAGTGCGATTTGAGCTCCAGCAAGCAGTTCGCTAACCATAATCTCAACAGGGTTGAACCAGTACCACTGCTTAGGCTCGGAGCAGTAGGTAACCCCTCTGATGGATTGTTAGCAATCGCAGGTAGCATAAGGAGGGAGGGAGGGGAACACACTCATCGAGGTAGCCTTCACAGAAGTTCCATAGTCCGACCTGGTAGAAATCGTGAAGACCTAGACTTCGGGCAACAGAGTTGAGAAGCTTGGAATTGTCGACTGAGATGGGAATGACTTGAGAAACATCGAGTTGAAAGAAGTATATGCCGTTTAGCACTGAGTTGATATGGGTATTGCCGATGATGACGAGGATCAGGAAGGGAATCGACAGGAAATAGAATACGCTGGCAGTAATGGCCGTGTTTCGTCGATGAACGTTGACCATTGTCAGGGTTGAGGTTGTGTTGGACAGACAAGAAACGATCAAGGTTGGCAATGCTGTCGACGAACTACCTGAGAAAGATATGTGGATACGGGATTGGGAAGAGAGTCGCCCAAGGACTCGTTGGTTTGGCGATGGCTTCAGCTGTCGCGTTCTCTATGTTTGTCTCCTTGTGTTCCCGAAAACAAGTGATGAAACAAACAATGAACCCGAATAAGAAGAGGAAATGAAACAAGGATTAGAGGGGGTTGGATGTTATCAACGCAATCCACCAAACGACAAAACAAAAAGAGATGTGAAAACTCTCACACTCTGCACGGTAGAATAGAAGAAGGATAGCGACAGGATAGAGTACCTAAAGGTACAGCATGTAAAGAATTGCGTGTTGGAAGTGGACCAGCCAAGTGATCAACGCCAGATGTGATGATGTATGTGCTTGAAAGAACGAGAAGCTAGCTAGCTAGCTGCAGAGTACGGAGTACATACGGATACTCCATACCGCTTTCAAGGTTACGGTGGAGCTATCGTCATGATTAAGGGAAAATCCCAATTCCAAGGATCTTGCTGCAAAAAAATGTAACCCCATCCAAATAGGCGCCTAAACCCTTCCGTGGTCTTGGCCCAAAGGGGATTGGGATGCCTCCCGTCAGTGGAGAGCTTGGTATTCAATAGAGTGCTATCCCTGCAATGCAGCCCCTGGGGACCAAGGCTTGGGGTTTGTGGGTCTGGATACCGACCAACTAAGGGGGAATCAGAACGAATCGATGGATTATTCGGATATGTTAACCTGTTGACGCTGGACAGCCGCCCGGATTTTGATGCTATAGACCTGGTTCCGTAAGCTGTTGGCCCATTAACTAAGGTTATGTGCTGTAAAAAGAAAATATGTACGAGCGGCTACGAAAGTGGTTCGGGATCGCGTCTAAAACATGAGGTCCCATGCCACTATCACAGGTTATTGGCGCATGGCATTCGTTTTGTTTTTTGCATATTCTTGGTATCCAATCCAGTCCACTTCTACTCTAGCCCCAGACTACCGAGCCTCAGGTGAAAGATACAAGTGATGTGCCGATATACCGACTGGGTCTCAGCTGCGGCTCAATGTGATGACGCGTTTCAACACCATGAGTTCAAAAACTCGTGAGCAACAAGCGCTGTGATTGCCATCGCTCGCACGCCCGGGTATGTATCCGTATTCTAGCACTCGTTAGCGCTGCGGAAACAGTCGAGAACTCAATCTGTATGACTTCTGCGCCTATCTCTATATTGCGGCTCAGCATTGGCCAATTATGCTGTCAATATCTGCCGTTATTACCGCTCAGACAGTTAGACAGCCAACACGTTTAACTGATAGGCACATGTCATTATGTCATGGCGTGGATCAGGTAGCATCATCAAACGCAGCATGAACAATGAAACCAAGCTTTGCCCTCATTTTTTTTTTAATATTCTCGCCAAGCAGCCACAAAGCAGCCCAAGTGGTTCTCCTTTTTTTCTTATTTTTCCCTGGATCCGATCCTTCCATTTCATCTCTTTTTAATCTCGTCTGGGCACTCACATTCTGGGGTTAAAAACGCTTGACTCAAAAGCCAAGCCAGGCAGTGCAAGGAGAAGAAGGTTTTTTAACCGCACGTCCCATATCCTGTCACTCGTCTCTGCGGTGACTACAGAGTACATACGGCTCGAGACTTTCCATTACCCACTCTGCCACTTCATCTCGTCGATCTGTCGATACCTGCAAAAAGGTGGCTCCTTGATATTGGTCCGGCATCCCAACAGGGATCATACGCAGGGCTGCGCAATCCGCCGCTGATCGCACTCAGTTAGATCTTGACCTGTCTCTCGTTTCACAGAAGCACGCACGATCAGCTCCGTTTCTTCTTCTTTTTTCTTCAACCTGATCGTACCTACAAGATCGGTCTCGGTTTCGGTCTTGTACCACTTTATATCAAACCGAGCCCGGCTCGGATAGGTGGATCTTGCTGAACTCCAGGTGTAAAGCTTGTTGCAACCAAGCGAGCTACCTACTCCTATCACCCTTCCAACTACTTCATCCCTCTTATCACAGGTCCCCTCGCCCATTGCAACTTCAACGGGATCAATTGCCCCTCATGAAGCTCTACGGCTCAGGTCTCGCCGTACTGGCATTGACTTTTGGTCATGTTGCAGCTCAAACAGTAGCTGATCTATCTGCTACTTCAGAGCTCACCTTTCTCGGGGGTACACGAACACAGAAAATTACACGCCAAACCGGTCCTCCCACAGGCGCATATTCCACCTACGCCTCCAAGATCACACTGAAGGGCTCCAGTGAATCTGAGTCGGACGAGTTCACGAGCACCCTCACAGGTCTTTTCCCTACCGAGAGCACCATCACCAGTAACCTGACCGAGACCGGAACCGCCACGACAAATGGTACCGCGACCGCTACTACAAAGGCAAAGCCTACAAACACACAGCCCTGCAACAACTATGTCGAGCTATGCAAGCGCAAGTACAGCAACATCACCATGGTTGGCTGCCATAACTCACCCTTCGTGAGACCGGGTAACTCTGGTTCAAACCAGGAACTTCAGGTTGAGACGCAGCTTAACGACGGCATCCGCTTCATCCAGGCCCAGATTCAGTTCCCCAGCAACTCTTCAGTGCCACACTTTTGCCATTCGACCTGTGATCTGCTTGACGCCGGCCCCATTACCGACTGGCTCACCAGGGTGCGAAAGTGGGTTGATGATCACCCCTACGATGTCGTCACGATTCTCCTCGGAAACGGAAACTACTCTCACCCTGATCTGTACGTCCCATATATTCGAGAGAGTGGTATCCTCAAGTATGTCTATCAAGCGCCTTACCTCCCTATGGCCCGGGAAGACTGGCCCACTCTGGAACACCTGATCATCCGCGGCAAGCGAGTTATCATGTTTATCGACTACGTGTCGGACCAGAAGAAGTATCCCTGGCTTCTCGATGAGTTCACCCAGATGTGGGAGACTCCATTTGATCCTCTGGACCGCAAGTTCCCTTGCACTGTCCAGCGACCTCCGGACCTCAGCAAGAAGTCAGCGAAGAACCGCCTGTACCTCATGAACCACAACCTCAACGCCGAGTTCAACGTCTTTGGTGCCGAGATCCTGGTCCCAGCTGTAGCACTACTCAACGAGACCAACAACGTCACGGGCTATGGCAGTCTCGGCCTGGCGGCCAACAATTGCCGCTCCGACTGGGGTCATGCTCCTAACATTCTCAACGTGGACTACTACAACTACGGTGGTTTCCCCGGCTCTGTCTTCGAGGTTGCCGCGCAGATGAACAACGTCACGTATAAGCGCGGCAGTTGCTGCGGCACAACAAGCCCAGCTCCCCGAACATATCAGACAACATCCATGGCAGCTCTGATGGCTGCTTTAATGTCGGCATACCTTATGATTTAGAGACCAATCTTGATACATGACAGCATTTGTTACTTGATTAGTTCACAAAGAAAGAAGCGCTTGGATTTTTAACATAGACTGGAAAACTTTGGATCCAGTACATTACATGGACTGGTTCGGCATTTGGCAAGCAAGGATTCACTCTCTGTATTAAGCATGGAGTTGCTGAAGTTTTATCAGCTCGATATTGGAATTTTACATAGAAATACATAATATCATAGCAATTGTCTTTGTTGGCACCTTACAAGACTCGTGGGCAGTTGTCGTTGCTTGTGCATACTGAGGCAGGGCCACAAAGTTGTTGACCAGCTTACCAAAGACGAGAGTACTGTAGCTAAAGAACCTACAGGTACATACTAACATATATCAGTACTTTACTTAGGTAAGTATTCTAAGATTAATACATTATTATTTTAAACTATGTAGTTACCTGAAGGATTGGGTAGATTTCTCTTTAATGACAACCTTTCCCTCTCTCTGAGCTCATATACTTTGGAGTTATCTGACATTCAACTGAGCCAATCCAAAGAGTGAAATATTTTTCTATATTCTAGTAACAATTCCGCTTCAGGACGGTTATATTTACCATACTGTCTACATATCGACAGCCGTGTCTGCATTCAACAAGGAGCTTTTAGTTGATGGATTTACCTTCAAGTCGGACTGAAATAGGCGAATATACAGGGTAGGTAATATGGAATTCAATATTCTCCGCTAGACCCCGTTATAGACAGCATTGCGCAAGCTACTGCAAACTTGGACATGGAAACCGCATGAAATGATTGGCCGAATATTGAATCTATTTATACGATACCCACGGAAGTATCAGTGATAAACCGGGGGCCATCTATATCACCCACCAATGCAATACCTACACCACCATGCATGCACTCCAAAGCCTGGCATCGGTCAGCTCATCACAGGGGAGCCGGAAAACAGGCCCAAGTCTGGCAAGACATACTCCGAAAATGACCTTAAAATAACTTCTGAGTACATACGAGGGAGGGTCTTATGATAGGATTCGGGACTAAAAACCCAAGACATGAGCTCTTATCCAATAAACCCATCATGTATTTTATAATATTGAGATACCATATCAACTCAAAAAATTGGCCACGCCTCATGAGTCTTTTAGCTGAATTTGGGCTGTTAATTGCCTAAGATAGGTATAAGAATCAAATGCCAGTACTAAAAGTTATGATTTCTTAGGGAAAAGGTATCTGCAGGGCGTGGCCAATCTTTCGAGTTGATACGGTAGACAAAATGACTATTCCGCATCCCCCTTGAACTCTAAGGCCTGGCCTCAAACGAATGCGAGCGTGGTAACTTGTCGTTGAGGAGGTGGGGGTACCACAGCAGCGGGAGAGAGGGTTCACAAGGAAGTCTGGTGTAGGGTTACACTGCAGCAGCAACAACAATTCCTCAGCTCTATGTACAATATCTGGTGCACAATGCACATGACGGGTGAGAGGCCCCGTGCTCTTTTGCCTCGTCCCGTTCACAGACTCAAAGCGTAAGAAAAGGGGACCTTTATCCTTCGCTGAAGAGGACAGTACCGTGGAGTTTCCCGGTGGCTGATGACAAGGCGCTTTGGCTAGACCAGCCTAGTTACGCCTTTGAAGCTGAAAGCTGAAGCTGAATGACTCCTCGATGTCTTAGGCACACAGTACCAGAAAAGGAGGACTCAAGAGAGCCAAGGACGGAGGCCGCCTATATTGATTATTGATTGGATCTAACCTTGCTGCAAGGATCAACGCTGAATGCAAGAGAGTGTATCTACACTATCGAACCCATCCATGGACTCATATGAAATAGCCGCTGGGCGCCTGGAGCGCTTAGGCGAGAATCAAGATGACTCTGTAAGGTCAAATACTTCATTGCCATGTTATGTTACAGCTTGTGAGAGTGTGAAATTTGGGTTGAGGACCGTTAACGCGGCAGTTGGGCGAAATACCTAGGTACGAGATATTGCGTGGGGAAGACCCGGAAAACAGTCCAGCCGCCAGCCTTACAGAGGTTAATGATCCGCCCGATATCTACTAAGCCCCTCAAAGGCTGGAGCTGGAAGCCTAGAGCGTCCCTAGCCAGCTTTAGCTTGGCCGTCTACGGTATCGATTAGCTGGGAGCCGTTCATGGCTGAATGAATGGCTGAAGCTGCCTATCAAGGGGGAGGCTTGTTCATTCCATCTTCTCTCTTGTTGTCTTGTCTTGTCTGCCTTGAGTCTATTTTATCGTTCGTTTTTCGTCAATCTATCGTTTCCTTTTCTCTCGATAGCCGAAAGCTGTCGCAAAACCCTTCGTTGATCGATTGACCGTCTCTCGTTTGCGCGTCGTGCCCCGCCCGCTATCGCGAGCGATCGATCCTTACCGTACCGCACCGTTGAAACCGTTGCCACGAGCCGAGAGGCCACTACATTTAATAAACAGAAGATCGGTCGATAATGCTAAAGGATACGCAACATGGCATATAAAGATGAACATGCCCAAGAGCCCTTTCAACCTTATGAGCCGTATTATCCCACCGGCGCTGCGGCAGCGTCTCAAAGGCCAGCAACGAACAACCCACCCTTGAGCCACCGCGTTTCTGCCATGACGATATATTCCGACGAGAACTCATATCCTAATCTTCACGGCCGCGAATCTATGGTTTCGCTTGACTCATATTCTGGAAATTGGAGCCCCCCTCAACAGGAATACGACGGACACTCATACGCTCCTGGATCTGGCTGGTCTGCGTCTTTTGGCTACAATGGAGCAGGAGGAGCATACGCGCCTGTGTCAGCAGCCGGACCACCGCCTGCACGATTCCCATCCAGAGCTAAGCGTGCATATGGCTCATCTCTCGGACGAACAATACCCGAAGAGAGCGGCGATAACGAGGCATACGACTTGTCATTGCTCGCAGGTGCAGCTCACATGGGTCATTCTGGCCGCTACGATCCGGTAAAAGAAGACGAGGACGATGATGTCTCCCCTGGTTTCGACTTGAGCGCTGCGCTGGGTCCAATGACCTCCCATGATGAGGATTTTGTGAAGAAGCTCCAGGCTCAGGAGGCCAGTGGAATGCTGACGGGAGGTTTGGGTCAGGGTTTCCAAGCAGATGTCAAAATGCGCGATGCCGAACTCCTGTCATCGGCCCCAACAGTCCAACGCAGCATTTCGCGGTCTTTTTCGCGGCGCATAGCACCTTCACGACTGGGTCGATTTGAGACAATTCGACAGAGAGGACAGGACGAAGCCAACCGGAAAGGAGAAGTTATTGAGGTGATATTGGAGGACGGACCAGGTGCCGACTTGAGCAGTATTGAGGGACTCAGCACTGTTGCGTCTAACGATTTCCGCCGATCAACCTTCCCAACCAAGGAGGGCAAAACAGAGATATTCTATCCTCAGCCGAATTGGAAGCCTCCGACAATGCGGTGGCCTTATCTCACGTTGTTGATCATAATTTCGATCGGGTTGGCTGTTGCGCAGGAATTCCTATTCCGGCGATTTCACAAAACGCCTATTGTCGCATTCGAGAAACCCAAAGATTTAGACGCCTTCGTTTATTTTGCAATCAAGTTCCTACCGACGGTGGTTGCAGTGACTTTCGGCGTCTTCTGGCAGTTTACCGACTTCGAAGTCCGTCGTTTGGAGGCTTTCTATCAATTATCCCGGCAGCAGGGTGCCTTGGCTTCCAAGTCCATCAATGCTGACTATGTCACAAGCTTCAGCTTCTGGAGACCATTTCGCGCGATCAGGCTGGGCCATTATGCAGTGGCACTGTCTTCATTTGCGTCGATCATGGCTGTTTCACTTGTACCAACATGTGCAGCTGCGTCTATCGTGCTGACACCGAGCCGACAAGAGCGTATGGGAAACCCCGGTGATATGAAGAAAGTTTTTGTTGCGGCGATGTGGTCTCGGCTTTTGACGGTAACCTTGGCGTTGTGCGCGGCCTTGGGCTGCGGTCTGTTATATGTCCTACAGACTCGACGATCTGGACTGAATTCTGATGTGAGAGGCATTGCTGGCCTTGCGAGCATGGCTGTTGTGAGCCATGTCTTGATGGACTTCAAGGATATGGACACAGCCAAGCCCAAAGACATTCACCAGAAACTGAAGCGTCGTCGATACATGTTGAGAAACTCATCCCTTGCGCCCTACGAAGGCTCAAGTGCGAAAGTGGAAACGGACAGCGAGCAGGATGACGGGGCTCATCTCTCTGAGCACCCGCATCCCCTGATGTTGCGCCCAATGGGCTGTATCCCGTTCATCATTGGGTTGATTCTCTTTGTGGCATTGATCCCTACCTTCCTCTTTACTCCTGCGCAGGTCATCACAGACAAGGCTGCTTGGGTTGTCACGGCGTTGGCTGTTATCCTCAAGTTGTGCTGGGGCGCTATGGAAACATCAGTTCGTATGATGGAGCCTTACTATATTCTCTCGAAGCGACACGCACACTCAAAGGTGCTTACCCTTGACTACACAGCCCTGCCGTTTGCTTATATGCCGCTGCGAGCGCTCTTGAATGGCCACTTTGTGGTGTTCCTCGTGGGATTTGGCTCCATCATGGCTGAGTTCCTGACGATCCTTGTAACCAGCCTTGCAACGGTGGATGGGCAGGATTTTGTCACAGGATATGGAATGAAATACAAGTGGAAGAACAAGAACGACGAGAATAGTGAACTGCTCAACTCGGGGCAGGAGACGATACGTTCATTCTACATTACTCTCGGTGCCACATTATTTATACTGATCTACATGTTTATTGTTTCAAACATAGTTTTCTTCCGCCGACGCCATCCTTTTCTGCCGCGTCAGCCCAACACCATTGCGTCAATTCTAGCTTTTATCCACCAGAGCAAGATGTTGTACAACTTTGTGGGTACCTCAAAACTTAACAGCACTGAGATGGCGAAGAAACTAGACGACGGCAAGACGTACGGACTGGGATGGTTCACCGGAAGAGATGGACAGACACACTGCGGTGTGGATCAAGAGCAACTGACGAGTTCTTACAAACATGGTGTCGATTATACGACGATGAACAACCCGTGGAACGCACAGTGGGATGTGCTGTAGAGGTTGCGCAATCAATATATGGCTCGGCACATGGCATGGTTTTATGATGATGGACACATGTATCTGCGTATGACTATTAATCGGCAGGTATTTGCAGCATTTGGATGCGCAGGACTGGAGTTTTAGTAAATTAGATGTCTGGCATTGACAATGGAATTTTAGGTTTTGGTTTTGATACAGTTCTTGGTATGAGCTGGGATGTTCTCGAAACATGAAGTGAGACTCGGATGACATTGAACCGGAATGATCACGATTCATCTTTTCGCTTAGTCGGTTCTGCTCTTTGCTCTAACACGTGGTAGGCATGAATCTGGATGTCGATCATACTCTGTCCCGACGTATCTGTGGGTTTCGAGTTGACGCGTCCATGCTCCATATTAGTTTTTGGCGCTTATGTTTGAGAAATGTATCGCCTGCCCATTCACAAGACCTGTGACGTTTCCCCAGTGAAATTTGGCCGGCTCTTTAGGTGAGATGAACCCCTCTGTTTATCTTTTAATCTCTCTGTCTGCGCACACGCCTGCTATTGGCCTCTGGAATATGTGCCCCTGAATATCGAGGCTGTGAGGGAGGGGTCGGGGATGTTGGAGATCACGAATGCCAGAGAGATCCAATGGGGAAAGAGAGTGGATGATTCTGGGTTTGATGAGTAAAAACCTTCGGTTGAAACTGACTACGACAGTGTAGGAAGTGAGTGTTATTTACGGTGACGGGTAAAACTCAATTGTTGTTCTGGGCTGGAAATAGAATGTGCCATGACATTATTGTTGAGTTTGAGATATGGTTTAAATATTTACAGATTATTGTTTATTTACAAGAACTGTCTGCCCTAATACTCTGTTATTGCTTTTATTCTTCAGGGATGTTGGCTTCCAATCTCTTCTGCCAGTAAGCTTACCTCCCTCCTCTGGGTGAAGTGGAGTGTTGACGATTTGCAAGTGACAGAAGAACATGAGTCTTGGCATCATCATCAAGATCGGACCCGTGGATATCTATCGATAACCCAAAAATTGAGCTTGATCCCAGGTTTCGTCTGGCAAGTCGAGTTGGTGTTGGTGTGACTGAGGCAAAGCATGACTGTTTCAGTGTAGATATTGTCCACATTCCCCATCTCGTTCCAGAGTGAGTGAGCACATTCATGCAAGATTTTCTGTGCGGACGGACATGCCGAAAGCGTTCCAAGAAAATACGGTATTAGCCCAAGACAGGACGCGACAGCATCTTGGTACACAGCCTCTTTGTGCTCGACAATCGAAATTCGCCCACCGTCGCCCTCACTTCGCTCTAATAATATTGTCTTGTCTTTAATGTCCTGACACGTGAATTAAAGATTTGAGAGGGCCAAAAAGCAAGGACCAGCCTTTTCATCCGGCTTCGGCAGTGTTACAGAGTGAAAGTGCACATAGGTAGGGAGGGAGGGTCCTGGGGCTGTGCAAGCCTCAGTTAATTAAACACGACCTGTAACAATGCAGGACGTGACATCCGTATTGTGATGAGTTTTGGCTTCCTCTCACATTGTTTCTTGATGAGCTGTTGCTGGAAGGCTGAGATGCTGCCCAGGGCTTGGCTTTTGACGGCTTTGTTGGCACCATCATGCAAACCTGAATTGACCAACCACGCGACTATTCAATCAAGAGTCGTTGACATTTAGATGGTTGCGCTACTGCACGATTTGGCACAAAACCGGAAATGTTGTTGTTTTGCACTGCCCAAATCGTATGCATCAGTCCACGACCAAGTAAAAGATGCACTCTGGCCTTGTTTCTGACACTTGATAGTCCATTTACAGCACTGTAGCAACTGACCAGCCTCTCATGACCAACCCTTTGTTGATCGCGTTGTCATTGCAAACGCAATTCAC
This sequence comes from Fusarium verrucosum, assembly GCA_013623715.1. Classification (NCBI taxonomy): domain Eukaryota; kingdom Fungi; phylum Ascomycota; class Sordariomycetes; order Hypocreales; family Nectriaceae; genus Fusarium; species Fusarium verrucosum. The sequence continues at coordinate 133,850 of JABFFJ010000022.1, forward strand.
GCCAAGATCTGCGGTAATAATGGGACTCTTGCAACCGTAAATCATCGCATTTTACAACCGTTCTGAGTACGTACAACACTTCGTATGTTAGTACATACATACACGGACGGGGAGGATAGACAAATTTGGACCTCGTCTTCCAGGGGCAATGCCTCGCCGCTGATGGGTGATATGTACCCACAAAGTACATCCTGTTAGAGCCCATACGAGATCGTCACCCCATGCTTGACCAAGCACCCGTGGCATCGACTTTCGCTTGGCCCAGCGCTTGGCCTTCATTCCAGGTACCTGTGCAGTCTCCAGGTTCTTCGCACAGGGGGTCAAGGCTTGAGACGTGCTAGCAGTGATACATGCATGTCGCGGTTGGATACGATGCAACGAATCTAAATACGACAAAACTCTATCCTCCTCTTCCGCCCTTGCGCCGGCTGAGCATTGGCGAGACCATTTCCACTGCTGTTCTCAGAAAGAAAAGAAAAACCTCCATCATAAAGACAAACTAAACACCCTCTTCAGAGACAAAGACCAATGGCATAATACATGACTCCCCTATCACACGCAGGCCCCAGACCAAGCTAAGCCAATCTTGTCACTGCAGGCCCCGCTCCACCGCACTCGTGAAGGGCCACCTGCCCCCTTGTCCCCCTTCGATTGTACCGCGTACGCATCAATTTACTCGCTAGGTACTTGCCGCTATTACGAGCGTCAACCAGGTCAGGTCGTACCTGCTTCCGCTACCACTCCGATCCCTCCCTTCCTTGGATTCCCTTCCATTTCACCCTTCCTTCCCTTGGGCTGCGCTGGTCTTCCTTTTTTCCCTCCCGTCCCCCCACACAACAAACCCATTTCATTCATCATCCGCGACAACGGGAAAAAGCCAACCCAACCCATCCCATATCGACGACGACGAGACGACCAAACGCTGTCTCTACCAGCCACGCCTCGTCGCGGAGACGATTTTTCGCCTCGGTCTTTCGCTAATTTACCTTTACTTCTTTCTTTATTATCGCTTTATTCCGTTCCTAATTCTACGCCCTTGCCGCCAATTTCCGCGGCCTTACTCTCGCTACCCATCAACCCAACGTCTGTCTAGAACAACGTCACGTCTTTTGAAAGCCATAATCAATCGCTTCGACCGATTCATATCGACTCCCGATCGTGGCCCGCCTTTGCTTCGACTTTGCTCGTAATCTTGACTGTTGGAAGGACTGGAAGTTTACTGTCAACAATCACGGACTCCTGAAACGACGACAACGACCCCTCGATCGAACGAAACGACACGATTACCGACCGACCTCAATCGAAATCACTGGGATAAGTGGTCATGATGTGGTCTTGCATCATGAAGCCATTGGCGCTTCTCGCCTCAGTGGCCGCCCTGGCCTCACCTGTTTCGGGAGAGAAGATTCTATTCTCAAACTCGCTCAACAGTTGCCAGAAGGACAACGGGTTTAAAGCGACGCTTTTCAATGTTGCCTTGACACCAAACAACGGCTCTGCCTTCGTCAAGGCTGTGGCAACATCGTCCATCCAGGGCAAGGTCATTTTTGACATCCGACTCTCAGCATACGGTTACCAGTTCCTCCGACAGACTGTTGACCCTTGCTCAATCAACCTCGCTGGTCTCTGTCCCATGGTTTCTGGAAAGATTCCCTTCAAGTTCAACCTCCCCGTTGGCAAAGAAAACCTCGCCCAAGTGCCTGGAATTGCCTACAGTGTTCCTGATCTCGATGCCACTGTCCGTGTTTACGTCAACATGTCCAAGACTGGCGAGAGTGTTGCATGTGTCGAGGCCAACTTCTCCAACGGAAAGACAGTTGATCTCAAGGGCGTCAAGTGGGCCACTGCTATCATTGCTGGTCTTGGTCTGATTTCTTCTGCCATTGTTTCGGGTGTCGGCCACGCCAACACTGCTGCTCACGTCGCTTCCAACTCGCTCTCCTTATTTGGCTATTTCCAGGCTCAGGCCATTCTTGGCCTCACCAGCGTCGGACTACCCCCAATCGTCGCCTCATGGACTCAGGATTTCCAGTGGTCAATGGGTATTATTCGCGTTGGCTTCATGCAGGACATTTTTACCTGGTACCAGCGAGCAACTGGCGGCACACCCGAGTCCATTCTTTATAATATTCGTCAGGTGTCAGTCCAGGTCCAGAAACGAAGTCTGCAAGCTGCTTCCACTAGTGTTGATCTTTTCAAGCGCAGCGCAGCGATGATGCCCCGAGGCTTCACCGAGCCCATTGGTCATGCCGCAGGGGCTCTTGCCAGGCGCGCCAACATCCAAACCGAGGACGGTACTTACGTTGTGTATGGTATTCAGCGAGTTGCTTTCAAGTCCAGGATCGAAACCACCAACTTGTTCATGACTGGTCTTGCCTTCTTTTGCCTCTTTGTCGTTTTCACTTGTCTCGCAATCGCTATCTTCAAAGGTATTTGCGAGCTCTGTGTTCGTCAGAAGTGGATGGCCCCGGATAAATTTCTAGAGTTCCGCAATGGCTGGATGACCGTCCTCAAGGGTATCCTTTTCCGTTTGACACTGATCGGTTTCCCTCAGATGGTCATTCTATGCCTGTGGGAATTTACTCAGCAGGATTCGCCTGCTGAAGTCGTTCTCGCTGTCTTTTTCTTTTTGGGAATGAGTTTCACCCTCGCTTGGGGTGCAAGCAAGGTTATCCGCATTGCTCGCCGCTCCGTTGCCATGCACCGCAACCCAGCCTACATCCTCTTCTCGGATCCCCAGGCCCTCAACAAGTGGGGTTTCCTCTATGTGCAGTTCCGAGCTTCTGCCTACTACTTCATCGTTCCTGTCCTTATCTACACTGTGGTCAAGGCCATGTTTGTCGCTTTGGCTCAGAAGAACGATATAGCTCAGGCTGTTGGCTTCATCATTATCGAGGTTGGTTTCTTGATCGGCGCCTCGGTTCTCCGACCCTGGATGGATAAGCCCACAAACTCGTTCAACATCGCCATTGCTGCCATCAACTTCATTAACGCCATTTTCCTTCTCATCTTTTCCAACGTCTTTGGACTGCCCAAGATCGTCGTTGGCGTCGTTGGTGTCGTGCTGTTCGTTTTGAACGCTTCATTTGCTCTTATTCTCCTCCTCATGCTTATCGTCTCAACGACCTTTGTTTTCTTCCGCAAGAACCCCGATGCTCGGTACCAATTCATGGCCGATGACCGTGCCTCCTTCATGAAATCGCAAACCCAGGTTAACGCTACAACTGAGCTTGATGCTCTTGCAGCTACTGCCCGAGGTGACAAGGCTGGCTACACCAACAAGCACCTCGATCTCGATGAGGAGGATTCTGTGGCCACTGATAGCTTGAGGAGACGGGCTGAGATGAACAACCAGTCCCAAACATCGTTCCATCGGGGCGATGCACCTCCTCGATCTCCCGTAAACCCTTCCATGCCCCTTTTCCCCGCTGACGGACGACCGGCTAGCCCGTTCCGTACTGCGTCACCAAACCCCTACCAGCAGTCTCAATCAAACCTCTCTCAACAACGGTCAGCAGGTGACGGTAGCCCTGGCGGTTACAGATCACAGAACAATGCCAGGTAAGCACTCATGTTTTATGTGTATCATGACGTATAAACTGACATTTCTCTAGCCCTTGGCAACGTGGTGCCGGTTACGAGCACTAATTGATTTAATTGAAGAGGATTTACCCATTTATTTCATGACCAGCTTACATCTGAGACCACCATCACTGGGGTAGACTTTGCATTTGACGCAGTTTGGTTTATGCGATGACGACCCAGCAGGCAAACCGTTCAGGATTTCTGCCATGGACGAAGAGAGTGAGGTCTCGACTTATAGTCGATAATTAACATTGACCACGCTAAGACCGTGTTTCTTTTTTCTCTGTTTGCTTTTCCCCTTTTTGGATGGTTTGTCGAAGGCATGACGACGGCGTCTGCGATGAGACTTGGCGTTGGCGATTATCGAAACCCTAGTGCTCTTACGAGTATTTGCTTTGTATATATAAACAGTATCGGGAAGGAATGAGGAATGTTTTCCCCACTGGACTGAGGTGGCTCAAGCATCAGTTCATATTCGACATCCTGGGGAGGATGCTGCGGCTTAGAAGATGTGGCAGTGGGAAGCTTGGCTGCCCATTTTTGTACCCAAATAAAACCAAAAAATTTCAATAACCGCAATATTTTCCAGGTGACAGACAGGCTCAGTTTGAGTACAGTCCGAGAGAATTGTGTGCAACTTTATTGTGTCTATGGAATAAGGTCTTTTGAGCGACTGTAACTTCCGTCGTCGACGGAGAAGCATTTGTCCCTGAAGCCTGAATCTACCTAGTTGGTATGGATGATGTAAAACCAGCCATCACAGCGATCGAAAGCCGCCCATTCCCATCCATGCCCTCTTCCCAACAACCAGCGTGTTGAAAGGGCCCTACCGAACTTCCAGCCTCCCGAACCTGCCCTTACAAGTACAACAATTACTCCATAATTTAGGGAAACAGCAAGGCCTTGTGTTGAAACGAGAGGCTTCGAGATACAAAAAGGAGGAGACAAAGCAAGACTATTGTAAGTCTTGTGGTATGACTAATGATACATGAAGAATGGTATATAGAAGAAAGAGAACAAGTCATCCGGATATGAGAAATGAAGATTTGAGAGGCCAGAAATGTCTCTGGGCTGGTTGATTGGTTGCGAAAGTCGCAAGACTTGTTGACGATAGTTTTGAACAAAGGGAAAAGATATGACTTCTCAGAGAGGTTGTGGAGGGTGAGGTTCTCTCTCGTATTTGATTCAAGTCTGAGATGGTCCGCGAAGGCTGGAAAATAAAATGAGAATAGAGGGAAAAGAGAGAAAGAAGATGATAGAAAACGCCGTCGTCGAATTGTGATAAGTGAAGAGGTAGCACCCTGCCGTATTGGATTTGGTGATGTCGTTTGTTGTCATGATGAATGCTCCCTTGTTAGCCTCCTCGGCTCCTTCCTCCCCCCCCTTCCTCCCC